>BMAV01027306.1:0-10535 GCA_019973955.1 Trichonephila inaurata madagascariensis
CAACAAGGTTGCATCCTTTAAGATGATAAATTCGTTTTAAATATTAGACTGTAAGAAGACGATTTGAATCGGATGTCTGGTAAAAGTTGATTTTTAAAAAAGGAGGGCACACTAAAATTCATTTGGGATGAGACTTGGTATAATAGTAGTACTTTTTTTTGGTGTTCCCCCCCAATGTAACCCGTCGATGGTATAATTGGGGGAAATCCCTTGAAATTCTTGTTTAATACAATTAAATTTTAATTTTCCTCAACGAATTCGTAGCTTGATTGGTAAATGTCCTTTCTATGTTGGGGTTAGGGTTCGTTTCCCCGGGATCAATTTTTTTTCTTCAATTCATTTAATTTTTTTTTAAATTTAAATTTTATTTATGAAAGGTTTATTAAATATTAAATGATTTTTTTTGTAATTTTTTTTGTATTTTATAAAAAAAAAAATGATTGATTATATAAATAATTTGATTATATAAATAATTTTATTAAAATAAATATATTTTATATTAATAAATAATATTTATAATAAAATATATAATAAATATTTGATTTTTTAAAAAAAAATTAGTTGCAAATGTTTTATAAGGGAAATAAATATACTATAAATAAAATATTATATAAATAAAAAAAAATTTTAAAAAAATATTTTATTTTTTTTTAAATTAATTTTTTTTTATAATTAATATAAAAAAAAATATGTTTTTTTTATATGTTTTTAAAATTTAAATTTTTTTTAAAATTTTTTATAAAATGTTTAATAAGTCTTTTTCAAATAAATTTTTTTAAATTTAAAAAAGTTTATTTAAAAAATTTTAATATATTTTTTAAATAATTTCTGTAATAAATTAATAATAATTTCTATAATAAATTAATAAAAAATTCAATAATAAATATAATTTTAATAATAAAAATAATTTTTAAAAATAAATTAATAATTTTTAATAAAGTAATATAAAAAATTTTTAAATAATAAATTTTATTTTTTATTAATACTAATGTTTATTAATAATTAATTAATTAAAAAAAAGTTATTAATGAACAAATAAAAGTAATTATTTAATTGATATAAACAGTAATTAATTAATTAATTAATTTTAAAAATTAATGAGTAATGTACTAATTTTTAATTATTTATAATTTTTATTAATAGTATTTTAATATTATTATTTAATAACTATTTTAATATTTTAATTAATAATAATTTTTAATAATTTTACTAGTAAAAATTTAGGATTATATATTTAAAAAATTTATTTTATAAAATACAAAAGAATAATTACAAAATATCATTTAATATTTAATAAACCTTTCATAAATAAATTTATTTAATTAAAAAGCAATTAAATGAATTGAAGAAAAAAAGTTGATTGCGTGGAATCGAACCTAACCTCCAGCATAGAAAGCAGACGATTTACCAATCAAGCTACAGACTCGTTGCGAAAAATTAAGAATTTAATCGTATAAAGCTAAGCATGAATTTCGAAGGCTGATTTCTCCGGGTGACTGGCCATTCGACGGAGTTACGATGAGGGTGAACACCTAAAGAGTACTATTACACCAAGTCTCGATCCCAAATGAATTTCCTTAGTCGTGCCCTCCCCTTGTAAGATTTTATTAGTCAACTTATTGTTTTTAATCGTTCCAGTGACGAGCACATTGACTTTATCCTTGATTATTAATGAAAGTCATTTTTGAGAAGCACTACTTTCATCTTCGTAACCTCCCTAGACACAAAAGTTTTTCACTACTTGCTTTACTTAAAGCTTGGGTTAGTTACCAAATGTAACATTATCCATTTATACTCTTTTGCAAAATGACGGTCCCGAACGTAGTCGGATACCTTAACGTGAATAAGCCCCTATATACAACGGATTTTTAGAAAGACTGTAGATAAAATCCGTGATTTAATAACGCATAACACAATGTCATGACCATGATTAGTTGGCTACCGCAGCATTCAGCTTATCAAACAGGTTTCCTTTAAAAGATTCATATTAAAGAATATTTGAAAAAATAACTCATATTATCGTTAAATCATGAAAATTACGTATATTTTTAATCTCAAATATTTCTTCCATTTGAGGTAATATGAAAAATTATTTTCACTCCATTTTCACTTCTGAAAAAAATGAACAGAAGGAAAGTGAATCTTTTAGTAAAAGTATGTGTGTGTGTTAGATCTGCAATTTAAAATTTCTCATTAATATACCATTTCAAAACATTTTTTTATGAAATTTGAAATTATTACAGAGCATTTTTAATAAAAGATATATTTTTCAAAAAAAATTCTACCAATTAATATATATATATATATATATATATATATATATATATATATATATATATATATATATATATATAACACCATATATGTAATCAACTGCCTAACATCTGCTAAAATAATCTTTTGAAAAAAATAATAAATTATAATTTAATTCCATTTTGGTATTTATCTAACGGGAGGAAGTAGTACTACATTATTTATGTAATAGGAGATAGTATTTCAAATTATTTATTTTTATGAAATTACTGGGAATTACAAATTTGTTTAAACCACCACTTTAGTTTACTTAGATTCATTTTGTTTTTATACAGTAACGCTAGTTTTTAAATGAATCTGCTTGAAATTTTATAACATATATACACAATTGTGCAAAAGAGCAGTTAATTGCTTTAAAAATAGTTCACAAGAAGATGAATCTTTAAAAAAAAAAACTGTCTATTGTTAATGAAGGAAAAAGTATTGATTATATAATCATTTGAACAAATTCAAACATTAAGAATCAAGATAAATATAACTCATTTAAATAAAATCATTAAAAAATGAAATGGAAAAAAAAAAAAAACAGAAAAATTCATTTTTTAACCCCAGTAAAGTATTTTACAATTATTTTTTTATATCTTGCGCTCATGCTATTATACCATCAAAATCACCTCTTATGACGACCATCGGGACAAGTTTTGAAGATCAGCTCTGATGAAAAATAATGGAAGAAAACATTCTATTTCTCAAAATGAAACATCCTTTTCAGATCTTCCTTTGTATACATCAAAATAGCTGAGTAAGTGATAAAACTGCAGAACGTAATTTCATTAGGTGAGTTGCAGCTCGTTGTCGGATCATTCAGTATTATTTGTTTGTATGTCATTCCCAAATTTTTCAAAAGTAGGATTCTGGACTGTTTGAGGAGCTACAAAAATGTTTTAACAAAGTATTTTTATTTCGTTTGTATTTTATTTAGCTTATTGGAATGAAATATGCTTTTTTTAAAAAAAAAAAAAATGTGAAAAAGAAGAATTGGTTTATATTTTCTCTGTCCAAGAACAGTAGCTTTTTGTTGAGTGTTTTTCGAATTGTTTTTGTGTATATTTAAATGATCAATGGAAAGTGTCGGGTTCTCTTATAATATTATAGGAAGTTTACTTTACGATACAAAATAAAATGTTTGTTTGTATCAATATATATTTAAAAATTAGTTGACAAAGCAACCCGTTTATCTACTTCATTTTCGATTTTTCAATAATATTCCACTTTGTAATTACAACAAAGCTATTGTTGACAAACCTTGGCATTTTGAATATGGGTCAAATGCCAAGAACGGTACTTGAATTGCTCCTTACTCTCCAAGTTTCCTCACCATAATGACCACGATATTATTGAGCAGCAGAAGATTTAATAGACACCTTACTCTCTACATGGGCAAACTTGAACCTACAACTCTGACTACGAGTTCTCGACCATGTGTGACTACTGACCACCACATACTGCTAACTTCTACATGACATCAAAGTGAGAAATTTGAACTTAGACTGAGATAGTTAAGTACTAAGACAGATTCTTTATTTTTGGTACTTGCTTTTTTTTGGACATTCATTTTATATCGCTGAGTATCTCTTGCGTGATATTTTAATTCAAATGGTTGAATATTTTATTATTTTTTCAGCTGTAATTTGGATTTTTTGTGACACTGAGGTTTTAAAGGACTGATTTAACTCTGTGCTTCATGATATTAACACTACTAATAAATTACGTGAGCTATAAATATTTGGGATTGTTTTGTTGTGGTGCGCCGTTACTCATTAAGATTTTTATAATCTGTTATTTTACACTCAAATGAACAGAAAGATTATATTGTGTGTCATTTTATGAAAATATTAATAAGTAAAGTTTATAACAACTCTAAAATACTTGATAGAACCCGCTGGTGCTAAAATTTATCACCACATCAGGGTATTTAAAAGTACATTTTGTGGGGAAATATATGGTTAATAAAGTCAGTGAGAAAATCCTGTGGAACTTTTTCTCCTTTTTTAACAGATTAACTCGCTTTTAAAGTTTTAAAAGCTTTCAAGCCAAAAACCGTGGGGCTCACAAGACTTAGTTCATCTTAATTTACTCCGGATTACAGAATGAATATAATCACACTTTAGAGTATTCGGCGATGTCTTGGCCCATGCCAGTCACGCACATGATTTTTTTAAAAATGGAATATTTTCCTAGGACAATATCTACCTTTCAACACCTTCAGCACTTAACAAAGATGGAACATACCCTAATTGCAATTTAAAACCTCGGACGATGGTTGTATATAATGTTAGTCACTCTCTCTCGAATAATGATGGACCCTCGCTTTTTTACAGCAGGGTGGGGGAGGAGCCAGGCAGTGCGTGAGTCCAAGGGTGGGATTCATCATCATTGCGGTCGCTGACGGCATAAGTGAGACATTTAGGAGGTTGTTAAAATACTTTTGCTCGACAAGAGGCCTGTCACCCCTCAGGAAGGGGCAAAGGAAAAAAATATTCTAGAATCACGTTTAATCACATTCATTTATACGTGGGGGTTGCTGGATAAATAAGTTCTCCCGTGTAATAGAAATGCGTGAAAGTATCTTTGCAAAAGGCGATGAGATCATTTAACGCTCGAGCGCACGGGTTTTCAATTATTTTAATATCCCATGTTTACGTTTCGTTTGTTTTGTGATATCAATTTTTCACGCCGTGGTGTACTTAAATTGCTCTTGTTCTGGAAAGAGGTTGTGTGCAGTCACCGGGCTGATTCGAATTATTCCATTCATGAACTTAATCATTCCTCGTTTTTTTGTTCTATTGAAATCTATGTACTTTTCACGAGCAATTAGATAATTTAGAATGATTATTGACAATCTGTTAATATGCAATGAATCAACTTATTTCATTCGTGTACCGTGCAATTTATCGTTTTTAAAGATAAATAAAAAATAAGAAAAGTATATACTTGTACCAGGGTAAAGCTCTGTTTTTCATAGAAATAGTACTTGTGGTATTAAGGTTTAAATAGGTTGGTTAAAATAAGATTAAATTAGAAGGATATAAGGAAGCGATTTACACAACATTATTTACTTTAATGATTTTAAAGGTCTTTCTTGGATTTGTCCCATATGTGTATATATTATGTAAGAATTTTTGTGCTCAAAATTTCTTAAAAGAGCTAACCATTCAATTTGCTAAGGAAGAAGCTTAAAATTTATGAGAAGGGGATTTGAAAATGCTACTCATTATACAAAAAATTACATACACACATGAAAATTGTTTACAACTACGCCCAAACCATGTATATAATAAAACTTGCTATGGGTTTTTGAGATTACGTGATTAGCATCCGTACAATTCTTCTTTTTATAAATGCTTATTAAAATTCCTTTAAAAATGTATAAATTCTAAATTCAATTATTGTTTAAAAAATAAGCATTGTTGTGTGATTCAAAAATACATACCAACTTTTGTTACTTGTGTTATTAGCAATAGTTCGAAAAAACATCAAAGCTTTTGGCACAATAGAAAAAAAAAGGCTTAGTATTTTAAATGAAAAAGAAATAAGTTATTTTTCTGAGACAAGTCAGCTTAAAGTTTTGATCTGTCACATTGGGTTTGTGAATAAAAAGCGAACGTGAAATGTATCATAACTCTACATTTTTTTTAACTTGAGCTTTCAAATTTCATGAGATTAAGGTAAAGACGATTATATAAAATAATTTAGTTTAATAAAAATGAAGTTTGATTTTTGGACAATTTTGTCATTGTGAATCATTACTGTGTTCCCTTTAAAACTAGCTTGAAAAAGAACTAAAAGCATTTGTGTGTGATATTGAATTTAATTTCAAGAGGGGTGCGTGTGCTCCTTTTAAGTGTATTGGCTTTTAATATCTTTAAATGCATTTATTATAATACAGTGACATTAATATTTCACATACTGCACGCATATATTGAACATAATCGCGAGACTATAAACAAAAGTTCACGAAATAATTTAACTTTGAATATCTTAGTTTTTAAAAAAATTGAAATCGGATTCCTCAGTTTTTAACACATATTTTGTTCTTCAGTGGTAAAAAAGAAAAGAAATTAAAATTTGTTATTTTCATACTTATGTGGGAAACACAAACACACACTTGATTTTAAAATAGAAACGAATGATTTTAATCGCTCATAAATAATGTGGGTAAAAAAAAAAAAAAAACACCATTTAAAGAATTATTTATCTTTTCCAAAAATGACAAAAAGTTGGAAAATGAATGAATTTTTTGTAGGTTTTGATAAATAATACATTTAAAAAACAAATTAATGTTATATCCTCAATTATGTATATTATAAAGAATATCTCGCCTGTACTTTTTTACTGCCTGGTAGAACACACCCACACAATGCCCAGATAAAATCACAAGTTAAGATTATCCATAACAAAAACTGGACCTTCCCAATTTGGCCACAACCTATTTATAATGAACGTAATAAGCTATCAATCAAATCATGAGGTTTTGTAATTACATACTCTTTATAGAAATTGAATCAATGATAAAAATTAATTAAAATTTCAATAGTTTTAAATTAATGACATTTATTAATTTTATACATGTAATTCAAGTATTTTTAAAAAATTAAAATGTTTCGGTTACCGCTATGCTGAAATACCATTCTTAGTGTACCACAAAACAATTAAAATCAATAGAATAAATATATAAATAATTTCCCTCAATCAAAATATAAATTAATTATTTCCACGTAAAGTTTTAATTCTTGGTTTTAAAACCCAATGAGAAATATGTCAAATGAGGAAGAAGAAAGATGTAAGCACCAGTGGTGTAACAAAAGTGGCCCAAAGTCAGGTTTGGACCCAACCCGGATCTTACAAAGGACTACGAAACCATTTGTACTGGCGTCAGTCATACTTTGGACCCTCTAGAATACTTACAACGTGAGGGTTTGCGGGGTGCGTGATTCATTTATATTATCCTCAATTCGCATTATGGGTTAAGAAAATCTAGTTTTTAGGCAGCCGTGAGAGCCAAAGTGTTCATAGTAACGAAGTTGGGTCAGCATTATTGCTGCAATGAGTCATAAGGACAATAAAATTCGCAGTGTGGATGGGTGGATGCATATGAAATCTAATTTTGGAGCATAAAAGTTCCCACGTTGCTATCGTGTTGCAAGTTTGCGAGGGTGTGGATTCAGATCGCCCAGGTGTGTCATTTACACGTTGCTTGATAGTGATACTATAAATTCTGATGTCCTTCACCAATAACCCAGGGGGCTGCGGTAGCCCAGTGGTCAAGGTATCGGATCATGGCAGGCATGTCATGAGTTCGAGGAAGCGAATACCACTAAAGACCCGCCGTGTGGGGCAGCGATGCACGTTAAATCTGTCGAGAGCTGAAACGTCCTCCCGTTGGTGTGGTGTGGTAGTTGGGAGAGGGGTGCCAGCTCAGGTGTCGTCCACGTCGCGAGCCATGGTTCCAAAGTGGCGTGGTCCGTCGCCAAAAGCCCTAGTGTCGCTGGACAGTGCGACGTTAATATTCACGCACTCACTCACTCACTCACTCACAATAACCCAGCAACAAAAGCAACAAGTTTAACAAGTTTTCAAATGATCAGTTATTAAGAATTCAAGGTAAATTCTAAATAAAATTCGAAAAAAAAGCTTTAAAAAAAATTTGGAGTAACGCATATTTAGGGAGAAGTGAAAAAAAAAACGTTTAATTTGAACACACACAATTATAAAATTATATATATATATATATATTATTTTATTCTACAATAGACAACATAGGCATATTTTCTTCTATTATATTCACACCAAATAATTTCACAATATTTAGCAACAGACAATAGTCTTCCTATTTAAATTAATAGAGGTCGAATAAGAATGTCTAAATATTTAAAGCATTCATTTTTTTTTGGTCAAATGACATTGAATTTAAAAAGGGGAAAAACTGTTAAAAAAATAAATAAATAACTTAAAGAAAGATAAAAGCGAGACCCACACAAGCATACTTTCTCAACTTCACTTTATTTTACACATTTTCCCACACAATTCTAAAAAAAAATAAAAAATAATCGAGAACTGTCAACACGGAGTACGAACTTTCTTTTTGATCGCGAATAACATCTCCAAGAGACTTGGCACCAAAAGATATCGTTTGCCATAATCACGAGGGGAGGGAAAAGTAAAAAAAAAAATCTCTTTCTCCCCTGAAAGAATGATAAGATAAAAGTCGAAAGCAAAAACCTTTTGATAACGATCCACACAAAACAGAACAAAAAGAGAATAAAAAAGAATGTTTAGAAAAATCGTTTGGCATTTTTTCGCTTTTATTTCTCCGCGGCTTACGTTCCAATATCGTCTTGATTTAAAGAAGGGCCTGGAAGGGGTGAGGGTGAGATTGCAGAGCCTCCAATCATCTGTCACCACGAGATGTTCTTTTTTTTTTTGTACTAAAATGGTACGGAAGAAATGAACGTTATATATATATATATATTTTTTCTTTCTATTCTCAACAACCCTTTTCTCCTAAAGTTTAAGAGACATTTCAACGGAACGCATGTAATGCTTAACGATTTTTCTTTTTTTTTTTTTTGTGGTACAATTCGAATCGTAATTGAACCCTTGTACTAGATTCGGATCGAGGGTTCTTCAAGAAGCCATACTTGTGTCCCTAAAAAGAAGTTTAGGAACTCCTTTTCTGACTCCACTCAGTTTAAGTAAGAGGTACAAAACTGTCCAATAAGATAACTATTTATTATGAGAAAGTTTATGTAGCGAACCATGTATTTTCGATTTTTATCTGTACTTTAAAAATTACGTTTCTAGGGTTGTGGTTGGAAATTATGAAAAGTTTTTGGCTCATGATCAATTGTAATAATGTAATTGTAATTAATCAAACCATAATAATGAAGCTAAATAAGAATTGAGTTTGTATCAGTGTTTGTTATATACTCATGAACAATGTTTCTAGATTTTTTTATTTATTTAATATAATTTTCATTTTTAACAAGTTATTAGCTCTTTTCCCTTTTAAAAATATCTCTTTAGACTTATAATGACATTGTGTACGGGTGTTTGCTTTTTGCTTGTTATATACGATGTCCGAAATGTGTGGCTAAACTTTCAAAAAAATAATATAAAAAAATAGTTTTTAAGTCCATTCCTACTTAGATCAACAACGAAAAATTTTATTTTAGCTACTTTTTATTAAATAGTTACAATTAATGTATATACATAGGACAGAATCACAACATTAAAGGGGTAATTAGTTTTTTTAATTATCATTAAAGTATCGTATTGTCCTTTTAATTTCAGTCCAATTGAATGCTTTAACAAGTGAGAAAAAACCTTTTCAAGTTTTTTTACACAAGTCCCAAAACGGTCGCTAAGTCCCAAAAGTGGCTGTATTTGTAATTCTTTAAATAATTAGTTTTAACCAATTAATTTTCTTAATTATAATTAAATTATTGTATTGTAATCCAAAATGATCCTCTTTTTCAGCGCTTTAAAATGTATTTTCTTAACGATTGAGAATTCCACCACAAGATAAATAAATAAATATACAAATATATAAATTAGAGACAGTGCGAGCTAATAGTGTAGGAATTCAAAAATTAAAAATAAGCAAATATTTTCCCTGTTGGTTTTATGTTTCATAAAGAAAAGATTAAAATTTCTCTTTAATGAGAAGAAAACTAGGTGGCACACAACTTCCCCATTTTTCAACATATTCGTTTCAAAATGGCTTCATCACAAGAAAAAATGCAAGTTGTAGAATGGTTTATCGAATTTAATTCTTCAACACATGTACAGCGTAAATGAGTCACCACACACAGTGTGGAAAGTTTAGAAAAGAAGTGTGTGTGAGAAAGGTTTTAGATGGCTGGAATCAATTTCAAGAAACAGGACATGTTCATCGTCAGCCAGGACAGGGTCTTACATTTGCTTCCACATAAAATAACGATCTATATATCTAGTTAATAGTTCGTCAAGACAGAAGAGCCAATGCTACGTGAACTCAAATAAAATTTACTTTTGAAAGGGGATGAAGGGTCTAGAGATAAAAAAAACTGAAATAAGCTTCATCAGAGTGGATTGCATGCGCGTAGGTGAATGGTGAGTATTTCTTTGACAGAAAAATACCATGGGGCTCGAAGAAAGTGGGCTGCTGAACATCGAGATTCCATGAAAAATGATTGGGGGTCAGGGGGGTTTTTCTAAACAATTTAAAGTGTGACAAGACG
>BMAV01027307.1:0-29848 GCA_019973955.1 Trichonephila inaurata madagascariensis
TTATTATTTTATTCATATTTACTCTAGTGTTATTAAAGTTATGCTATAATTTGCAACTCTTATTAATTTTTATTTCCATTATTTTTATACTTTTGTTAAGTGCTACATTGCAGCCGCTTCACTTGATTTAAATCTGCATTAGGGTCTAGAATCTGGAAATAAATTTTTTATTGTTCTCAGATTTAGCACGGGCTTTGCATTTGTAAGTGCAATTTTTAGGTAAGTTACCTCTATCTTATAATGGATTTAGATATTCCTATCACTTATTTTCTATTGGTTTTTGCTCACTGTTATTTACATAAAAGAGGGAAGGTTGGCTGGCCAAAAAACATGTTCAACCCCACTTTTATATAAACTATTTTATATATTAGCTGTCCTAAGTCAGTAATGTTTATAGCAATGCAGCAACCACTTTATAATTTTTAATCTCGATTACATATATGTCCTTCATTGTATGATTTACCTACTGTCTATGTGTTTTTCGAATGTTATTGTTTGGATATTATCTCTTGTTTGTAGAGAATTAGCTTATATATATATATATATATATATATATATATATATATATATATATATAAGCAGTATTGTTGAAAGTTATATTTTCTCATTTAAGCTTTCTGCAGTCTAGTGCTGGAGACATTAAAATCCACTTTGCTGCTGAATTTTTTTTAAAGATTTCTTATCATTTTGGTTTTAGATATTTTGCTTTTTAAATCTTTTTTGATTTTTTCTGAAGCTTAGCTAGGCCATTTCGAAAAAGTAATGAGCATTTTCAACACCTAAGAAAACAATCCGTATAATTTCCTTTAAATAAAATCAGATATTTGCTATATGCCGGATACTAAATACATATATTTTAGGTTTAGGTTGTACTAGCTGCGAAATTTTGTATTTATCTTTACATATTTTAACAATGATAACAGTCATTATTTTGTTACCATAGCGCTAGAAGAAATAACTTTTTCCAAAAAAGTTTTATCAGTATTATCAATATGTGTTTTATTCTAATTTCTTATGTTATTGTTATTGCTTAAGTCAGTGTACAGAAGACACTTCTTTGAATTGGAGAATATTCATATATATAATTTATGCAAAAATGCTCCAATTTTAACTTCAAAATACATGAACAATACAATATATCAGTGTTTTTCAAACAAAGGATCACGACCCCAAATGGGATCAAGTGATTTTCAGTTGGAGTCTTCAAAAAATTTAGACTTATCTGTTCTTTGACATATCTGTTTTGCATAAAATAACTTATTCGTCGTTAATAATAACAATTTAACTGTTTATTTAAATTCTAAATGGGAAAAGTCATCGTTTTGGGTATGATCCAACTTTAGTCACCGAGTGACCCCTTCGCATACCTCCCTTGTAGACCCCCAGCACACCAGTTACACTTTTATTAGCATCCGAAAACTCCCCTTTACTCTGAAGTTTAGATCTCAGTACAGAAAGAATGACTACACAAAGTAAACAGATTATAGTTAACGTATAATTTACTGTGTAGTTACATTATATAAAATGCCCAGTGGTCGAGTGGTAGCATATCACGCTTCTACACCATAGATCAGGGTTATATTTCCGGGCTGGGCAAGGTCGACTCAGCCTTTCATCCTTACTGCAGTGGTTCGTTAAATGAGTTCCAATTTTGCTTCGGCAATTAAACACTGGGGGGGAGGGGGGTCTCGCTTCCGGCTTACCACCTGATCGGAACATCTGCACATGCTCCTCAGCGCCCAGTGGTCACGTATACTGGGATGGATAGAGTAAGCCCAGGCTCTCATGGACTGTTGCGTCACTGAGTTTGAGTAATAATGAAACATAAAATGCATATTTGCACTGATATAATACATTTATACACATATCAGTGCTGCACAATGTATTTTATAATTATGATGTATTTAGCTGTTGCGCCACTGAATTTGAGTTAATTACATTATATATATATATATATATATATATATATATATATATATATATATATGTTACTTACAGTAAAAACCGGCATTCTACGCGGACCAACACTTCCAACTGTAATTTTTCATTTTTAGGTATATTCACCGTATAACGCGCATGAAACCTGAAATGTACGTGCGCAATGTTCTTATGTTTTGAAGTCATTTATTCGATGTACATTCAGCTTTAGAAAACAGTATATTGTATATTTCTAAAACTACAACACTTTGAGTTCATAAGAAATGTCATTTCTTTAAATAAACAGTATTTCGGTATATGTAGTCATTTTTATACCTGTCGTATAACGCGCGCTCATAAATTTCGATCATACTTTTTGTGTTAAAAGTGCCTGTTAAACGGTGGATTTATTGGTTATTAAAATATCTATGTCGTTATATTAACATTAAAAACTTATTCTATAACATTTATATAGAAATATCCAAGCATGTGTAAACTCTACGCCAGTGGTTCAACTATGGTCCGTGGAGTCTCATGTAGCACATTGAGATTTCCATCTTTTGCAGACTGAAAAATGTGCCCTGCTTGACTAGATCACTAAATTGTCCTAGAACTTGTTAACCTAATTTCTACTAGAATTTGTATTTTGGTCAAGAATATTAAGTCGGGCCGAGATGCTCAAAACTGATACATAAGAAGTGTGTGTAGTGATCGAAAATTTAAGAACTGCTGCTCTACGCAATGCTTAAGAGGTCGCACAAAATATTTGTACAAAATATGGGGTTGCCATTCTGAAAAGTTTAAGAACCCCTGCAATAAACTATTCTATGTTTTATGTGGAACATTTTTTTTAAGTTATTTTTTTCAGAAGAAAACAATGAAAGCCTGATAAGCTTTATTCGCTTAAAATATTTAATTAGTATGCCAAGTTTTATGAATTAGAAATTTAAGTGAATTAATTTATCAATACATGATATAATTTTGCGGTTTCTGTGACAAAAATAAAGGATACACAAATTAATGCATGTGCTATAAATTTGCTTTTTCTGAAGATTTACAGGAACAGTATAAAATGATTCATGTTTGTATAAAAAAGTTGCTCCTAATTACCATAATTTTATTTTGTTTTCAAAGGTAAAAGTGTAATTTTCTTTTAAAAATCACTTTTCAAATGTAATCTGAAAACACTGAAATCATTTCACATTTCTAACTTTTGCGAAAACTCTGTTCTCATCTTTAATGTTTAATTTAATGGATCATCAACACATTTACTATCCAATTCATAATAATACTTTCACAGTCTCTTTTGTATAGTAATGCTATAATTGTAGTAAATGATGAGATTAAATTATTTTTACTTGGAAAAATTTCTAAAATAATACATTTCACTCATTAAATTTACAGTTAATATTATACATTTACTGCAATCAGGATGTATCACTCATATTGCTCATAATGTTCACGTTCAGTTCAGTGACAATAAAAAATATCAAGTCAATAACTGAGTGTAATAAAATACAAACCTGAAAAATAAAAGAACTATTAAAACAGCATTGATTTTTTTCCCTGTACTTTCAATTAAATTAATAATATCTAAACTCAACTAACAAAATTTAATTTATATTTCATTAATCCGTAACGTAATGCATAATTAAAAACTAAGAATTATTCTTACATAATTCATACAACTAATAGCAAAGCAGAAAAAACACATTTTTTCTTCTTGCGCTTCAAATTTTTCTTTGGAATATTTTTAAAAAATTGTTATAATCTTTATAAAATGTACTATACATAGTTAAGAGCATTATACATTTTGCTATGAACAAAAGAAAAAGAGTGTTTTTTTTTAAAAACAAAAAGCTACATTTTTATTAAATATTGAGCCTTAATGAACAAAATGTACTATTTATAAAATATTTAATACGTAATCCATCATCATTATATAAAGAAAAATACGTTGTCGGTATTAATACAAATATTTTTTTATCTACATTCTATTAAAAATACCATGCTTTAATTAGTTAATTAAGTCTAGTTTTTTTGATAAAAATTTTTTTTTAAACGAATTAATATTAAAGTAATAATTAAAACATTGTTTTGTGATATGAATATAAATTTTTAAACATAGCGTGTTTAATAACACCTAAATGAAATTTCAAACAGAAATAATGTTTATGTATATCCTCATCATAACGTAATTTTTAAAATGTTGAACGCAGTCTCGTAAAATAAATTTTTATGCATATATTTAATATTAAAAATTGTATACCTTGTTATTTTGTAATCTTTCGTAATTCAAAGATTTTCTAAAAGTGTCTAGGTTAATTAAAAGTTTTTGTTATGCATTTTTTCCTTAAGGTAAGCTCATTATCCAAAATGAAGCAAAAAAAAAAAGGAATTTCTTACGAGAAACCTAATTATTATCTGGTAATTTAGAGGTTTTTGAAGCCTTTTCGGTGCCGAAGTAAACTCTGCTTATCATAAGCATTAATTAAAATTCCGCAAAATATTTTCTTATTATGCAGTGTAATGCGTTTGTGTGCATGTATTGCATCTAAAAGACTTTTCACTTACTTGAAAAACAGCTTTTCTGTAAAAAGATATAAAAACACAACTAACAGTGGAGAGCATGTGTAGTGAAATTCTTCTTCTATTAAAGATGATGGTCTTGTCCAGTATCTTCTTTGCTTGTTCATTACGTATCTTAAGAAAGTTTATTTAGTGCGCTATAATTTCTTAGGCAATGATCTCGGTTTATTAAAGAACTAGTGTAGAAATAAATCAAATATTTCTAGATATTCTAAATTTTAAGTAAGTGAACTAAATGATTGCTATATTATTTAATTTATAAATAATTTATGTTCTGCTTCTTTTAAAAATGTTTTGAAAAATGTTGGATATTCGATATTTGAGATAAATTCATTATTTTGGCTGATACAGTGCGAAGAATCAATAGAGAAGATAAATATAATCAAACTGAGTAACTAACTCTTTGTATCTATATGAAATGATTAGTAAAATATAGTACGTTGTCAAATTCAAACGTTATTTTGACTATTTAAAAGATCTATACAAACATTTCTCAAACTGTGGGGTGCGCCTTCCTAGGCGGCGTGATAACCCTACGACCGGGGAGCGAGGATATTGGGAATTCGAAAACAAATGATTATTTTTAAAAAAAAATTAATTTACTCAAAATAAACAAATACAATATATTCTTATATAAGAAACATAAAGGCCCAATGGTCGAGTGTTAGTGTATCGCATTTCCACACAACATGTCCGGGTTCTATTGCCGGGCTGGGTAATGTCGGCTCAACATTTCATCCCTATTGCAGTGGGTCGATAAATGAGAGCCAAAATTGCTTTTGGGACCTAAGCACTTAGGATCTCCCTTCAGACTAACCACCTGATCGGAAGATCTGCTCATGCGCCTCAGCACCCAATGGTCACGTATACTGGGGTAGGTATAGTAGGCTCTGGCCCTCACGGACTGTGGCGCCACTGAGTTTGAGTTATAATGAAACATAAAATGCATATTTGCATTGATATAATACACTTATAAATATATCAGAAAGAATTAATTATAAATATATTTTATAATTAATTTAAGAATACTAAGTTAACTACTAAGTTAAGAACAAGTTTAATAATTATCAGTAAACCCAATGCCTTGTCATTACAAAAATATATATTCAAAAATTAACACTTATTTTGATAATTTTTGTACGTTTAATAATTAATCCCCTCAATACCAATTAAAATTATGTGATTTGCTCCCCAAACACACTGCTTTTTAATACGTAGGCGAGTGCATGTGGTGTATTGAGGCAAATAAACAATCCCTGAATAAATAAGCACATCCTCTGAAATAAGTTTATCTGTCGCAAACTCTGTCTAGGTCCTTTTATTGCATTCTAATGCCTTCAGAATAGTTTTATGGGTAGCAATACAAAGAAGAGATCATACTTTGGAAGGACGTATATATACGTCAGGGCATTTAATGCACTGACTGAGGGCGAGACGTTTATGTACGCTGGTGGCACTTAAAGGGTTGAAGTCGCATTATAGCTTTAGCGTCTAAGTATATTTTTATTGAATTTAATACATTGTTATTGTATGGGAGCACAATGAAAATAATAATTGAATATTGGGTTGCAAATATTGAAAGTTTGAGAAACACTGGTCTATATATTTAACTACGGTGTAAATAATATCATCTTAATGAAGTATGAATATTTTGAATTTTTTATAAAGTTGTTGTTGTCTATTATCCCAACCGATCGACGGCAACATCAGATTAAGGCTCATTAAATTCCTCGTGGATGGGGGAGTAGCGTGATCTAGATTTAGTCTGTGGTATGGTTGAAGCTATGAGACTAATACCGGTTACAGAAGGTTTTGTTCTGTTCCACCCACAATTTTGAGAGTGGACAACCGGCAGGGGGGAGATCCTCGAGGGTTTCCAACCTTTCTTCTGCTACCATTAACCTCTCTCAATAGGACAGTACTTCTCAAAGTTTCAATATTCGCGACCCAATATTCAATCATTATTTTCATCGCCCCCTTCTTACAATAATAATGTATTGAATTCAATAATACTATATTTTGATGCTAAAACTACGATACGACTTTAACCTTTTAAGTGCCACCGGCGTATATAAACGTCTCACTCAAGTGAGCTAATTGCACCGGACGTATATATACGTCTTTTCGAAGTACGATCTTTTCTGTGCAATGTTATCCATAAAATTATTCCTTTGGAATTGAATAAAAGAACTTTGACAGTGTTTGCGTTGAATTTACACATTTCAGAGGCTCTTTTTTATTTCTTTTATTTATTCCTTTTCTCTCCTTAACTTTTAATCGGCAGTTAGGGATTTATTATAAACCGTACAAATTATGAAGATGAATGTTAATTTTGTATATAATTTTATATATGATAATCCCATAGGTCACTGATAATTATTAAACTTGTTCTTAACTTAGTATTGGTAAATTAATTATAAAATACATTGTGTAGCACTGATATATTTATAAGTGCAATACTCAGTGTAAATGTGTATTTTATTTTTTATGTCAGAATGTATTTTGTTTGTTTACTTTTAAAAAATTAATATTTTTTTAAAAATAATCTTTTGTTTTTGACATTTCAATAACCTCGCCCCCCCCCCCCCTTGTAGAGTTCATATGCCCCCCAAGAGGGGCGGGCCCCACAGTTTGAGAAACGCTGCAATAGGACATTTGACTCGGGTTAGAGGGTTCCAACGCTGCACAGACACTATATATATCTACAAACATTCAAACCTTCTTCGGAATTGGAGCACGAGATCTTCAGTACAGCAGTCAGCATCCCTAACTGGTATCCCCATTTTTCCGCTCCTTAATATTTTAAAGTATTTGTAAGTTTGTATTCATAAATAGACGAATAATTTATAATTTGATGATCATACTTAGCTTTAGAATTTTTATTTAAGAAGTTTTAATCAATGCATCTTATACATCAGTACACAAATCAGTTTTTTTTAATAAGTAGTAACAAAACAAATAGATAAATCGTTCAGTTTAGTAAAGTCAAATCTATCACCAAAAGCAATTTTATCAAATATAAACTGGGGGACATCGATGTTTCATACTGAAGTTTAAAACTGTCTTAACCAAGTGGTGCTTTGATTTACAGCTTATATAAGAGTAAATGAAAACAAAAACAGATTGAACATAACTCTGCACTAAATTATTTATTTTTCTTTCTTAACGTCTTTAAAATATGTTTGACATCTATAAACTTAAGGTATCCGACTACCCCCAAATCATGATTCTTTTAAAAAATTAAAAATTTTTTTTGTATGATTTTATTTTATAGGCCATCTTATTAGCTATATAAAAACACCATTTTTTTTACCATTCACTAAAACAAAAGCTACAAGTGTTTTAGTAAAAGCAGATGCCATAAATTTACACAAGACGTCAAACTTTAAAATGCGTTTTACTCAAAATGTGTGTTTTTTTTAAATTTATTTTCTCGAAAAGCTCAAACGGTGACAGCGATTGTTCAAAAAGTATTTAAAATAATTTGCCGAATTCTTTAGTGTATGTTCTTTATAACAGTAGAAGTGATTTTTAAACTTCAGATTTATCAATCATTGTTTTATTACAAAATTTACAGTTCTTAATGTAAATTTAATCACTATTTTTAAGCCATTTCATATAAAAGCTAAGATAAAGTGCTCTAGGTTTTGTAAGAATTAAAATATCACTTATCTTGAATGCCATTTCAAAAAGTAATAGCAAAGTAATACATCAAAATTGAAACATTGAGAATTTGTTTAATTACTATTTGTACAAAGCGCGCGCGCGTGGGGCCCCGTTTATGTAACTTTTTTGTCAATTTTATCCATTTTTCCCATTTTAGTAGTAATAATTTATTTTTATTTTCTTAATTTTAGCCTTCATTAAAAAGAAATATACTAAATAAATCTAAAAACAACAAAAAAATCTTAATATGTCCATTAAAAAAAGTTGTCTCAAGTAGTCATATACTTTAAATCATTGTTTCTTTAGTTTACATTTAGTTGCAAACATTCAATCTTTCATATATAATCATTAAATGTTAGTTTTTTCCTTTTTTTATTTCATTAAATTATACAGTATGTATGCAGTGATTTATATTTAAGTGTGAGACATAGCCATCCTGTGATGACCATGTCTTGCCGGTTCCGCGTAAGCTAGAGGTGTGGGATTATCAAAATGAAGAGACATAATTCTTAATACAACTTTTATTAAGAATAACTTATATTACTTAAATTCTAATTTTGACAATTATTAATTAAAGTGAGAGTCAAGCCCGAATTAAATCACGTATTTAAGTCAGATCACGCAACTAGATCCTCTATCTCAATTATCCTAAATAATCCTGTTTATCTAATTACTTATATCTAATATTACCTTTTCCAGTTCTGGTCCCTTGACCTAGAGAATATAATCTATAACTTTAAATATGAAGATTCTTGATCCGCAATACAGCTAATTCTTGACTGCTTATTCTTGGTCCGCAAGATTTCACACTAAGCTTTGTCACGCTATTGATCAGAATGATTCCACACTACAATCTCTGAGCCTGCTACGCTATGCTATGCTATATCTAGGTTTGCCACGATATCCTTTTATAGTATATCTCATTTACATGTTACATTCGTTTATCTTCTTGGTATTGGGTTGGAAAGGTTTTGCCATTAATCGTGGCCGTCAAAGAACATAGGGGTCATGTTAATCAGAAAGGCGCGAGAGACGTCACAAGTGTATCGTTTAGTTAAAAAGACTGTGAAGAAATGGCAATTATTAAAAAACTATGGCATTTCTATTTAACAATTAAGCAATTTTTTGCAATGCCTTTTTAATTCGTGAAATGTTATTTCAAAATGAATAATAATTTAATTTGAACAAACTTTGAACACATTCACCAAAAAAAAAAAAAAAATACAAGCTATTATGTTAGCTGTTCCGAAGTGTTGCCACACATCATGGGTACAAAATATTGTTTGATAATGAAAATTAGTATCGATACAAATATTATAAATATTAAATAAATATAGATAGAGTAAAAACAATAATAAAGTTTACTTTAATAAGAAATATAATTAGTGATAGTTAAAAACATAATTAATGTTAATTAGTCGAGAAAATATATTTGTTGAACTTTAATTGACAATTATAAAGGTGCTATAATTGAGGCTCACTAAAAAAGAAAAATTTTAAAAATACAAAAAGTACATACAATTTTCCTATTTAATATACAAATGCAGTTAGGCACAATTGAGAGCTTCGTTATCTAAAAAGAGCACTTTTACATTAAAATGATGCATTAATTATGATGATGGTAAAGGATATGTCCATCAATATTCTTCTAGTATAAAACATATATCTGACCAAAACCTAGTTTACCTCAAAAAAATGTATTAGAAATATTTTCAGTTTTTAGAAGATTTCATAGACATGTTTTGGTAGAATGTGATTTATAGGATATAATTTGTAATATATATTTTAACTAAACACTTTAAAATTTAATTACTAAAATTTTCCTTTAAGAAAATTTACAATTTAAATATTATTGATGAAAATCGTTTTAAATTGAATAAGTATTAATAAAAATTATATTTCAATATATATATATATATAATATCTGTCAAGATTACAAGTTCTTGTAAGAAAAATGTAATTCCAAGGGGTAGATTTCGATTAGAAGTTAGACTGCCTGACTCAGGTATTAAATTCTTTCTAAAAATCCGGATTTTGTAAGGAATTTTATATGATTTCAAAGAAAATTTACTAATTTCTTTTTTAGGTATACGTGATGATTAATTAACAAGTTTTAAATGTATTTTAAACAAAATAAATAATTTAACATTAACATACCGAAAAACATTTTTTTTTTTAAAAAAAAAGGCAATTACATTCATTACAAATAAATTACATCTTTTCTAAATTGCAGATATTGAATCAAAATTTGATGAGATCGTATTGGCAGATTAACTTAACACCTTACATTGCATCACACAGACTCTCCATATATAGAATCAAATCATATCTAGGATTTCCCAGTGAAGGCACTCTTAGTTCTTATTACTGAAAATATTTTAGTCTTTTCTGTGATTTAGTAACGATTTATCAATAAATGTATTTGTATTTATTGATTTAAATGTTATATGACTAAAGAAAATCAAATCGAAAAGAAAACCCATTGCGAAAATCACGTTAATACAAATATGTTAAGGGTACTGGAAAACCATTTTCTGGTATAAATGGCGGAAAATTTAGAACCACATATAACCTCAGAAAAATCTTCTGTAAAATACTTTTTTTTAAAATCATTTTGATACATAGCCTGTAGGCTCACCTCTATCCTGTTACCGCATAACATCGAACTGAGTTTCACATCATAAAACTGTCGAAAAGATACATTTGCGGATAAAGAAACGCATTTTAGAACAAATGTATCAAATGATAAATTTGGAATGATAGCAGGAAAGGCAGTAGACTGTATGATGCGGTTTTCGCTTGAAAGGAAACAGTTGTCGCAATATGACCAGTAACGACGGCTCTGGGAAAAAAGCAGATTCGTAATGTTCAAGTTATAACTTGAATTTATACTTGGTTTTCTTTTATGGTACCACATTATATTTTATAAAAATTGGAAAAAAAATAATTAAGGTTTCAAAAAAAATATATAAATGTAATATATTACATGTATTCAAAGCATACCAGACAATAAAATAAATAACACATCACTAATAGAAAATCAATAGTTTTCATTTGTACATTTATAAGAGAATGGTGCATTTAATAGTAAACCTTATAATTTTGAAAAATTTTATTACATAAATTATTGTTAACCCATTAACTGCTACCAGCGTGTATATACGTCTCGCTTAAACAGTGCGTTGAACGCCTCGGACGTATATATACATCTTTCCGAAATACGATCCTTTTCCTTGCACCGTTATTAGTAAAAATATAGCGAAAGTGATGGAATACAATAAAATGACCTTGACACACACACAGAATTAGAGACGGATTTACTTATTCCAGAGAAACCTTTGTTTAATTATGCCTTTTCTTTCCCTCAAAAACATAGCTTACTCATGCCTATTTGTAAAACGGTAGCATTGGGAGTGAATCGAGTAACTTTTAATCGGCAGTTAAAGAGTTAATTTTTTTTTGTAGAATTGTTAATTTATATATACACTCAAATATGAAAGAAGAAACATAAAAATTCATACAAGCGAGAAAATGACTTTATTTGTGATAAAATGGTTATTTAATGTTTTGTTACGCTTATATGATATTTTGTAAATTTGATTGTTAGGACATTTCGAATCATTGAATTTTTGCAAACCTTTTACTTTCAGTATAAGCGCTCTCCCAGTGTAATTCGTATGTCCTAACATCTAGCAAACCTACATAAACTATTCCATAGTATTCATTATTGTTCATAAAAATGTAGGATATTTCAAAAGCTAAAACAGAACAAATGTCCATCCCATTTTAAAATAATGCATGGATCTTAAAGCATCATAGCTTGCCTTGTCGAGTTATTAGGAAAAAATAACATTATTTTAAGAACTGAATGAATCAATTTGAAAAATCCATTTCGATTTTAAAAAACAAACGAGCATGGTTTTCTTAAAACTAAAGATGTTTACACTTCTTTTGTAATTCCACCTTGATGAATTCTTAATATAATACTACAGAAGTGCAGCTCGATCAACATTGAAAGATATGTCCATTAACACACCAAAAAAAGAATGTATAGAAAATGAAACAATAATAATTGTTGGAACATTCGTCTATTTGAAAAATTATGTTCATCACTGAATGGTAAAAATATTTATTTTGTGATATCACCTTAACTATGTACTCATTCTATCAATTTTTATGTCCTTTTTGATGCATTTGCTAAGGATGAACAGGAATTTCATTGTTCTTGCTTAAAGCCTTTTTTTATGTCCTTTTTATTACGGATTTCTGAAGATAATAAAATATGCTCAAAAAATAATAGGAATAGATACACGAAAGTAAACGTTTCTCTGAAAATAATCTTTGGTATTTTGCATGATTAAACGAAAAAAATAAGAAAAAAAAATCCAGTAGCTTACTGGATGTAAATTTAATTGAAAATAATATTAATATTTGAAAAGAAAGTCGTCGACTGAAATCCATAAAACATTTTTGAATGAAATTGCGCTTGTCGAATTTTAAGGCTGAGCTATATTACCTTCTTTACTATTACTTCAAAACGTGTTGCAATACTCGTACTAAATTTAAATTGGATGCCATAGCAACAATCAAAAATAAAAACAAATAGTAAATGTGTCGTCATCCATAAGCAAATTCCGTAACATTCCACAATGTCTATAAAATTTACGACTTTTGGAAGTTCTTCGAATCATTTAACTTGAAATTGTTCAAAAACTAAAATCTTCACATTTATTCTATCATTTTATGTAAAGATATAAATTTTTAAAGGTTCATAAACTGGAACATTATGTTCAATTTGTGTATATATGTATCCATAACTAAAATGTATCGTTGATTCATGATAATTCAAGTAAGTTGTGATGCAAATTTTTAAAATACTTTTCATATAAAAATTTTATGTAATGAATAACTAACTTTTTTCAGGAATTATGTTGCATTTATCAATGATTAATGCAATACAGTAATAGTATTACAATACAGTAATGTAAACAGTTACCAGTATTCAAAACTTAAATGCCTAAATACACTAGCCGGTATGTAAACATTTTATAATAGATAATTGTCAAAGTAGGATTTTAAAGTAAGAATAGGGTATTTCTTTTAACGTATACTTCTATAAATAAATTAAAAAAATGTATATAATACATTTATATATATATATATATATATATATGACATGTTTTGTGAGTCAGAAACAGACTTAGTTTTTAAAAAAGGATCTTTATTTGATGAAACATCTTCTGACGCTAAGAGGCAGAGAGGAAAACGAACGCCACTGAAAATCTTAAGTGGGTTAACACTTAAGATGCCGATCGAGGATTTCATGAGTTCACTTGAAAGTTAATGCTGACATATAGGGCTATTAAATGTAACGACCTGGAATTAGACATGTTTATAGGCTAGGCCATATATTCGGAAGAAATAAATGGGTGATTAGTTTGATACTTGAAGAGATAATGATAAAAAATAAAAGTTAAGTGCTAGATAAGGAATTTAATTATCTTTACATATATATGATTTTTATTAACTTTGTTGAAATAGTTTGATAGGTAACGCATAATATTTGACGGAATATTTTTATTTAAAATATATTTATGCATGTAGAAAAATTTGACTTAGATCAATCTTGGCGTTTAAATATATTATCATGTAATTTAATTTTTGTGTAAAATTCCTGACAGCAAGGGTGTCAAAATCAAATGTCAACTTGAGCCAAACAAACAAAATTTAACTTTAGGTGGGCCACAAAAAATGATCATAGAAATGTAAGTTTATTTTGAATAACATATTAAAATAAACCTAAATAAAAGACAATGAACATTTTAATGTTTACGTCCTAAAAATTATAATCTCTTCTCTGCTACCTACTATATTTCTCATTTCGGTGGAAATTTTGATATTTTATTATATGTTCTTGTGTTCCGACATATAATGGCTGGGTAGCAAAACTGTGCACTGTGAGCCACATGTGGCCCACGAGTAGCGAATTTGACACCACGGTCTTACAGCTTCTTGAAATTTTAGGGTCTTTAAAAATGTTTGACAGTTAAATAATAAATATCCATAAAAAAAAGTGAAATAAAGGCAGATATAAAATTGTATAAGCTGGTAAGAATCAAATAATAGTATTTACATGGAAACACTGACAACGAAATAAAGTTAACTGGTAATAGTACTGTGTAGAATGAAAAAAAAAACGAGCTTTATAACTTTTTAAAAAAATATGTACATAATCTAATCATCTTTCAAATCAACTGTTACGTCTAAAATGTTTGAAAGAGAGAGAGGTATATGACTATTTAATAAGTTTAAAAATAATTATTTCTCGGGTATCTTTGTGATACGAGAAACAAAAAGAAGACAATTAGTGAATGGATTATTCAGAATTAAGAAGTAAATTAGCTAAACTCTTCATACATAGTTCATCTTAAAATATGCTTAAATGTGAAAAAAAATTGAAATGATTTTGCAAGAATTACTGCGTTTAAAATAATTTAAAACAATGTTATGTTAAAGAACAAGTAATACGAAAAGAAAAGTTCAGCCAATTCCTACTTAGGTCAACAAAGAAAAATTGTATTTTAGTTATTATTTTACCAAATAGCTACAATTAAAATATATATGTATATACAAATATATGCCAGTCAAACTGTGTTATTCTAATGAAATAGTATCGTAAAAGAGAAATCATATTCTCAGAAATTAGGCCAACCCAGGTGGGATTCGAACCCACTACCTTTGTATTAGAAGTCCAACGCGCTATTCATTGTGCTACGGAAACACAATGAATGATTTTCCTTCTTATATATGCTATTGGACTATTATTCTTTCTTGTTACTATTTATTTAATTTTTTAAAAATTTAACTAAAGAATTAATATTTGAAAAACTATATTAACATCAATTGTCATCCACTATAAGTTTAAGAAAATGTATTTGAACTCTAATGGATGAATAGAAAGTATTTTATTAACGATAAAAAAATTGAACAAGATATATATTACCGTTCCAAACATACGAAGCTGCGTTTCCCAATTTCGTTTCAAATGCGTATTGTTTTTATATACAACAAAGCATTCTTTCAAAAACTTTTCAAAATGTTTACTTGAACTATAAGAGAGCAATATCTGAAATACCAAGAAAAAGGTTATTGAAACGATTTCGATTTGAAATTCGTGTGTTCTTGATCAAAAACTAAAGGAACAAAAATAAAAATCTGGTAGTCATCCCTATTTTATCATTTTCAGACATAAGAATATCAACAGTAGTATACCATCTCACACTACATTTATCGTTTTCGGAGACTTGGACTCAATTGATATCAAAAGGTTTTGTATTATGAACAAAAACACAGCGTCTTTGCAACACATTTTATATCTTCAGATCTTTTCAACAATTTATTTATTTTTTATACTATACACTTTTTTTCAAATCAGAGTTCGATTCGCAAGAATGGTTTGTAACCTAATTTACATCAATTTGATTTAGGGAATACATATCTTCAATCAATTTTTTTAATAAAGGACGAATTAATGAAATCAAATGAAAGACTTTAATATTATTTGTCGACGTTTTGCTTTCCAAAATATACAATTTAATTCGTTTTAAATGGTCATTTCGTACAACCTTTTTACTAACTGTGAAATGTTAAAAATGCCAAAGTTAAGGGATATTTTAAAAAAACAAATAACTGCTTGTAATGTCACCACATTTATTAAATAGCCTTTTTTGACATTAGCCTTATTAAAATGTATCATTAGTTTGTATAATTTTATAAAATAATATTATTGTATAATATTATTTTCAAAATGTTCAAGAGGCAGTGACTACAAAAATGTTCCGTTATTATTCACATACTAAGAAGTTACAATTTAAGGTAAAATCCTTTTATATTTTACTAATGCCTTCTAGCATGAAATATTGCATTAATAAATATACTTCTAAATCAGCTTGAGTAAAAGTTAAATTATCAGTCTTTTCTTTACTTTCGTAAAAAAATCCCTTTACACAGAATAAAAATTCTGCTTGTATACAAACAAAATGTGATGGTAAACTTTCAATATAATGGAAATTTGCTAATGTTTTGATACTGAGTAAATAAAATGGAAACCGCTTAACACGAAATTAAAGAGACGGAAATATATTTTCGTGTAAAAGGAGGTTGCAAAAAAAAAAAAGCCATACATCAACAAAATTAAGTTTACTAGAGTTTATTTTATTTACATTGATATGTATGTATGCATATATTTAATAAAAAATAACAAAGAATTCACAAACACACACTAAAAAATTTAATACAAAATTTTGAAATTTTTTGATAAACAAAACATTTTTTGGGGTTTTTGGAAAATAATCTGATATTTTTCATTACATTGTTTTTTTAGCATCAAATCATCAAAAAATTGTTCGATAACTTAATGCACTAAATTCATAACCTTCACACATGATAAAGGTAATCACGTGTTCTTCATTCAGTAAAAATTATCATACTAGTAGTTCTACTGGTAAAGTTTAGATAACATTTAAAATTTGATGATTGGTTAAATATATTCACGTGTTAAAATTCTTCAAATAATTTTGTTTTACATTAAATAAAAAACTCTTACATTATATGTGTACTTCTAAATAAAGCTCAGTTTGTTTAACTATGTGCATTATTATATCTTTGACAGATATATAACTTTTAAAAGAAAGTTTCTGCAAAAAGCAAAAGTTGGCAGTACTGAAGAACATGAACTGATTGGCTAGAAAAACATGACTCCCGTTATCATGTGACTAATGGCGTCACATGAATTTAGCCCATTGAGAGTCTCCACTAACATGAGTTCCACCTGTTGTCACTAGTCTGGCTTCTTTATCATGCAACCAATGGATTCTGACCATATCAATCCTATTTTGATAAATATGACTACGACCTTTACTCCTTCTGTTCATTGAATATTCTGCAGTTAGTTTTACGTAAACGCTACATATACCATCATGCGTACAACCAGACGACTGTGCCATTTCCGAAGTCGTCGCCAAATTCTCTCAAATATAAGACTTTTACTCATGATGAGAGGTAGAGTGCACTACGAATAGCAGCCATTATTTCCCCTGATCTTACATTAATATACATACACGTTTTAGTAGTTCTTTATTAATTTTAATAAACGTAGAAAACATTGAACAAAATGAACACTTACCCATCTTTAACAAGAATGGCTTACTTATTCATTCCATAAATATTAATTAGACTATTTTGTACTGAGTGTACTTCAAGAACCTTTATAAATACAGACGAAATATTTTTTTCGGCGATCCAAATTGAAGGTAATTGGAATAAAAATCAGGAACAATAAATTTCTCTATCCATAAAAAAGAAACTAATAAGTTGCTTCTTCAAGCTGTAGTGGATACTTGCAAACACATTAACCCTTTACTTAGCGAAGGTACTTATAAGTACCACTCACTTTAAAATTACATATAGTATCCATTTTTACGAAACTTAGCAGGAATATTCTCTTAAATACACTCTTCCAAGATATATATGGTAGCACGGGTTCTATGATTATTTTAGAGGGAAAGGCGAATGGATTTACAGCAGAAATCGCGTTTTCAGCTGACATTTTGATGGGATTGTGAAGATTGTCATTTTTGTTCCGAAAAAGTAGTTCATATCAAAAGTTATTATTTTTTTTGTATGTTAATGAAGACCTTAAAAAACGATTTGACTATTTATTTTAAGTGAACAGTGTATATTATTAATTTTACAGTTGTGAATATCTTTCATTAATTAATTAACTCTAACAGATTAAATTTCCCGAAGTGGAATAATTTGCTTATGCATATCCCTTAATTTTCAATGTAGTGATTAAAAAATAATAAATATTGCATGAGAAAACCTGCAGTAAATCATAATGTGGTAGATAAGGATTAAAAGCTAAAAATATCTCAATGAAGTTAATATACATTGTATAACGTATTTATACTTAAGTATTAAATTATTATCCGCTAATTGATATTTTTAACTTACAGGCCAGAAAGGACTTCAAATAAAGGTACTCAAATTACCATAAGAAAAAAAAAGAGTAGCTGCAAAATATATAAAAATTTTAATTAAATCATTTCTAAAACGAGCATTATTTTTAATTCAATTATTTGCTTGTATAATATAGAACAAGAGCTGCTACCTTCTAGAGACACGAGTTACAAAAACTTCGTAAAACAACGAGTCTATGACGCTATTCACCCACATAACAACGAGTTTCAAATTTTGAGTCATTGGCACGTATTTCGCCACCAAAATAAAGTTTACCCACATGATTAACCGATTCTAATTAGAGAATGAAAATTCCGCAGATACTTCAAGAAAGTGCTTTGAATTAATTCCTCGATCTCCTTGAAAAAAGAGAAAAAACAAATTCCGCGTTTACTCAGGCATTTTAATTGGCTTTGATGAAGTCTTTAATGATCAATTGCTTCTAAGGAAAACAAAAATTAGGATTCTTTAAAGAAAACATGCTAAAGGCAATGTATTGATTTAACCGTAAAAGTATATTTAAAAAAACATTACGTTGTGGTTTTAACAATTGAATTCGTCTGGTTTTGATAATAGACTATTGTATTACTCATGGAAATGGTATTTTTTCATTTACAACCCAAATTTAAACTTCATTTGCTCTTGCATAAAATTGTTGCATTTCAATTTATTATGACCAAACATAATGGGAGTTTCAGATTTTTAAAGAAACGTAAAAATAAAATAATGCTACCTGTAAATATTTACTGAATTTGAATAAATGTCATGCTTTTCCATTGGACAAAAATATTTCCTTATTTTATTTTGACAAAATATATTAACTTATACGCCTTTTAATAATTAAACACTTGCAAAACCTAACCTGTTCTTTATTTTCTGCGAATTTTGCATGTTTCAGTTATCGTGGGCTGCAATTTATACAAATGATTATATAGATATTTACAAATCCCATTTTTATAAGTAATATTTTGATATGAAGAAAACAACGAATTTTACTTTTTACAATTAAACTTTTATATATTTAACCTTTTTTTCTTTCTTTTTGTTTACATTTTGGAAAATTAACTTGTATTAAAATTCAAATCACTTATTGTCGCTTACGCCACCTGATCGACAGTGTCAGAGCGAGACCCACGAAATTCACCGTGGTAAGGAGATAGTTGTACACCTGTTATTAGCTGTAGATTTGAGCACGCTGCAGGTGACAGTACGTTTTAGCTCGGTTCCAACCCCCATTTTGAGAAAGAACAGTCTGGGGGTTGGTAAGGGGCGTCCAACTTCTCTTTTTCCCCTCCATCAACCTCAAGTGATGACTTGCAGCTCAACAAATATTTAGCGTGACTCAATGCCATGATGAGAGTATAAATTTGCAAACACCGGATTCGAACCTAGAACCTTCGGCACAGCACTCAGCATTGTTAACCACTATACCAGATGGGTGGCTGCATCTAATCACCTTAATAGGGGAAACTATTTTAATACCAGGGATTAAACTAGTTGAAGATTTAATTGGTAAGTGAAGTGATTGTATGTTTTTCATTTAATTGTTCGTATATTTTATGTGTTTCTAGAGCAGCGACACTCACCCTGCCCCCCACCGAGACTTTTGAAGTGGACCGGTCAGTGCTTATTGCTCTGAAAAATTGAGTTATTTAAGAAAAATATATTAAAAAGTTTGTGTCAAGAAATCAAATATATCATTTTGGGTTTTTGCTGTCATTGTCATACGAGTGCGATTTGATATTCCTTTTTTTATTTGTAACGATTACGGTTAGTGATAACAGACATCAGTGGAATAGAGAGAGAGAGTGACAGTTTTATGGGTAGAATTAATTTTTAACTATCTTTCATATCTTGCAAGCGAAAAATATTCGAATGAATTATATCGTTACAAGACGATTGAATAGTTGACTATTTTCTGGTGAAAAACAAATATGGATGAGTAATTGTTTGATTTGTCGCGAAAGTGCTGTATTTAAAAAATAGCAATTAACAGGAATCATTCAGTGACACTTTTCCTCGAATATCTCTTTCAAGAAGTAATAAATAGGATTTTTCTTGAATAATCTTTCCAAAACAGCAACAAAGTGTTTTGTCAGTGGTAATGTCACAGCGGTAACAAAGACATCTTATAAAGTTTGTTATATTATTGGTAATCATACGAAACCGTTTACTGATGCAGAAATTAAGAAGGAGTGTTTATTAAATGCATCTAATTCAGTATTAGTGACAAAAATAAAAAAAAAATATAAAAAATATTAAATAAAAAAAGCAAACCAGTATCTAAAATAGTTTGATCAGTTTTCCACATTTTAACCACCCCCGCCCTTTATCCTCATGATGCGGCCTGCGAGAAATTGCTAACATATGTTTGCGGCTCGCGTGAAATACCTGACATATGTATGCGGCCCAGCGAAAGAAAAGGTAGAGTACCCTGTTCTAAAGGAAAAAAATAAAATTGTGCTGTCACAACTATAGCTTGTTTTATTCTGAAATTAGGAAACATCTTTCATTTTAGGTAGTTGTTTTAATATTTTAGTGCAAGAAAATTTAAAAAACCATGCTTATATATACATAAGAATACCTTGTAAATAATTACACATACATTTATTCGTTCACGTGAGGCATTACTTATTTAACTACAACATGATAGTTTATATTTTATGAACATATTCAAAACTTACTGAATGACAGCAAGCCGGAATAAATATCTTCTTCAGCTGGCACCAGCAGATACTGTTTATTTTTCCGAATATATCTAAATTTAAGGGGACTATTTTGCGTGACAAAAATAAAATTCTGACCATTCTCTTTCGAGAGTTATGTATACAAAACTCATGCAACCCTATTTATCCTCTCAAAATACATTCCGTGCCATTCTGATGCGGTCGCACTTCGAAAACACGCGTTGTTTGTTCGCATTCTGTTTTGTCAGTAACTTACCATCTGTGATAACACATGTTTTCTTACATATATTTCCATTTTTGAAGCTTCTATAAAGAACAAATATTGTTTCATACGTTCTGGTCGTGATCCATTATTGTGAATATATTTTTCAACGGAGAAAGTATCTTTGCATTTGTTCTACCACTTTTGTAAAATTCAAACTGTATGTGATTCGAAAAATATGAAATATTCTATGAAAAAGCTTTGTCTATCTGCAATCTGTTTGACATCGCCTTTTTACATTATATTCTACGGGTAAAAGGAATCGTTATGCGAGACTTTGTCGGTACGAAGAATGGGTGTATTTTTTATTTAAAATGAAAATAAATATGTATTTTAGGTGAAAGAAAGTGTGGTATAATAATTTTAGAAAAATATTTTGAAAAAAGTATGAATATAGCGTAAACATGGAAAAGACAGTTTTTGTAAAGATACAAAGTTGTGTTTATAGTATTCTAAAATGTATTTTCGATTCCTCTTATTATATTGAATTGGGTTTTGAATTTATTAGAAATATATCAAAATGTAAATATTTTCAATAAGTTGAACTTCTTTGATCCGAAATAAGTCCTTAAAAATGTATGAGTGTTCAAACTGAGAGCAAATAAGATAAATTATTTAAAATTTTTGACAACGTTTGGAACCATAAATTTGCAAAAAGTTTTAATTGAATAATTTTCTTTTATATATTTACCTTTACTTGAACCAGAACATACAAATAATTGTTTTAAAATTGTTAATACAATATGAAATATTCTTAAATGAAATTCTTTTTTTTTGGCAAAAAATTCAGAAAAAAATAAATATTTTCCTTTTATTCAAAATGCTTCCATAAAAATAATATTTTGCCTATATATATCTAAGATTACTATACATAACTTGAACAATCATTTTTCAAAAATCCACATTATTTTCAGACTTACTATGAATTGGAGCTAATCAGTTTTCTTGCAATCACTTTTGCTCCAAAATATTTTCTATGAATAGGCGACAATTCTCCTCTAAGAACCACTTAGTGGTTTGATTGCTATGTTGTACGACTTACTATGGTTTATAAATGTAAACGAGCAGAAAAATGACCAGTAAAAAATAAAAATAAAAATGACCAAATAAAAATGACCAGTTGTGATCTCTATTGAAGGAAGTTGAAACTGATCAATCCAGGAAAGAATCTGCAGAAATAATGCATATTAATCATTATATCGAAAGTAAATTAGAGAAAAAACGATGAACATGAAATGTTTGAGTTGAAAGGAAAATTTTCAAATGTTACCTAAAGAACTCTTTTTAAGAAAAATATGAAGCCATAAGTGTACCACTTCACCCTGTCAAAAAGATTCAAGCAAAAAAAAAGGTCAACATGCTATTTGTTGATCATCTAAACACGATGAAACTACCATAACTTGAACAAAATATGATAGCTTTACCTTCAAATAACATTCCTGTAATGTAAGCGAAAAGCGTCTAGGATTTGTGTCCTTTGTTTGAGTCACGCAAACTCCTTGGTTCAGTTTGAAAGATATTTTTTCTCAAATTATCAAAGACAATTCAGAAGTCCTAAAAAATAATAAGTACCCTTTATTTTAATTAAAATATTCACTAGAATTAGAATTTTTATCCTGTACAGTAAAAATAATCATAAAAAAAGGACTGGGGTGACTCAGTCACCCCGCGCAACCTTTAACGTTAGTATCGAGTGTGAGCCTGCTCCCAGGTTAAATATTTAACTAGCTTACCCGCAAAAATTGAATGTAGTCGTAATCAAATTTTAGAAGTAACAGTTTGCATCTTTTAAAAGTAAGATTGTGTCAGAAACTATTGAGCAGTAGTTTTCTGCCAATGATACCGCCCGTTAGACAAATTCAAGCGAGCTTTAACGCCTCATATAAATAGAGTAAGTTTCTTTGTTCCTTTTTTTTTGTCTGCTTGTCTTGGCTATGTAGCGTTTGTTTGTTTTTGCACTGGTCTCCGCTTATTGTGAAGCCGAAATATTGTTGTCCGTTATCGCTTATATGTGCGTGTGTGACCATGAATAAAAGTTTGATGTTTATTAAGAAGTTCTTTCTTTGAGTGGAAATATATAGTACATATCATTACTACAACAACCGGGATAATGAAATACATGAAACCACCAGACCCGTCATTGTTATATATATATATACTTCTAAAATGCACATTTTAAAAGTCATAGTTCAGGCTCTATGCAGAAATCTTAGCAATATATAGACAAAGTACTTTTATGATAAATTCTTATAAAATGCTTATTTTCTAATTTAAAAAAAAGTTATTCTGAAAATAAATAATTTTTCTTCCTTTTTTACTGAAAAAATTGCATTTAAATTTTATTTATTGTAATAATATTCATTAAAAAATTTCATATGTACTTTATAATTCAGGTGACACTAAATATCATAAAAAACTGTTTATTTATACAATTTTTAAGCAAATCACGGTTCCGAACGCATTTCGAAACTTTTAAAACTTAAATAAATATTTGATAATTGTAGCCCATAATTGTATATTCAATTCAAAACACATTAAAATGTATTTTTCTTCAATACAAGTGTGTGTGTGTGATACTGAAAAACTGATTAATCTCTTAGGATTAAATTAAAAAGCTTTTTTCAATATTAACCAAGTAACATAAAACAAGATCATTAAATAATTATAGAAAGTCACCCGCATACACTTCATAATTAAATATTTATTAGAAAATGAACATTAAAACGCTTTCATTTCTCTTTCTATATTTATATTTGGCTTGTTTGCATATGTTTTTTTTTTCTTAATTTTCTAGTTATATGTTTCAGAAATTTATTTTTTTAATAAAATTGCTGTTTATTAACATATAATATATTAGGACTCAGTTCAAACCATGAGTTCTTGAGCAATTTCTATTTATTATCGTTTGCATAAGTCTACTTTTCCTAATAATAATTACTAACACAAATGAGAATGAAACACACCATAAATTGATACTTACGACCCCTCCTATGTATTTCTGGATGGAAAAAAAATCTGAATGAAAATTTATATAATACTCCTTTTTTTTATCATACTATTCTTGAAGACATTATTAATCTTTTCGATTCAGGATCATTTATAATTATTAAAATGGCAAATTTATTTTCTCTTGGAACACGAGAGATATTCTTTTCTAAAATTTTCAAATTACACCTTTAACTGCTGCTTGTCACACTATCAAAATATATGTATAATATAGAAAATCTTAAATTATAATTAATGATTTCTCTTAAGTACGTTACTACATTATAAATGTGTTTATTTCAATTATGCACACATTTAAACGGGCAAACATTGTGGACGACATCTATTTCAGAATAAAGAAATAATGTAATTTCTTTTCGAGTTACTCTTGAAGAATGATAGTGAAATCCAATTTATTTCATGTCTACAGAAACAAAGAATTAATTTAAAATGTAAAAGTTTTTACTCATTAATAAAAGAAAATCAAATTATGTTAAATCCCATTAACTCATTGCTGTACTCATATAATCTAAAGCATAACAAGTAATATAAAAATAAATTAGTCACACAATTCCTACTTAGATCACAAAGAAAAATTTTATTTTAGCTAATTTTTAGTAAATAGTTACAATTAATATAAATATGTATATACATATGACATAATCACAACATTAAGTGGTCATTAATTTTATTAATTATCATTAAAGTATCGTATTGTGTCATTCAAAACAATCGTGTATATAAAATTTCAGTTCAACTGAATGCTTTGTGAGAAAAAAACATTTTCAAAGTTTGAAACAATTCGCCAAAAGGGTCGCTAAGTCACCCAAAATGCTGCCAACATGGCTGTATTTGTAATTCTTTAAATAATTAGTGTTAATCACTTAATTTTTATTAAATATAATTAAATTACTGTATTGTCATCCAGAATGATCATGTACACAAAATTTCAGCTCAATGGAGTGCTTTAAAATGTATTTTATTAACGATTGAAAATTCCACCAAGATAAATAAATAAAGAATACAGAGAGAGTCTAAGCTAATAGTAGAAATTGAAAAAGTAACGCACAAGATGGAGGGCAAAAATCGATAGATGTAATATTCTTGCACTAAAAATAAAAAATGCTACCAGTATCTTAGCAATTTAACGCTTTTTTCAGGAAATATAATAAATATAAAACGTCAATAATACACTGGCCTATATAAATATGGTTCTGATGCAAGAAATTATCCGGATGGTCATGGTCTCATACTGAGTTTACGGATATCCCCCTGAAGGATTCTATGATAATTGGAAAGCTAAACTGATGCAAGAGATCGAATGTCAAAAAGCAGCACATCAGAATCCATCACACCCAATTGGTAAGAGATCTGAAAATCGTGCCAGTCAGAGAAGTATTGGAGAAACATGAAGAGATTCTCCCTATAAAGTCTTTCCGCATTTTAATGGTTATTATCCTATTGTCCCAGGTATCCGTTACAGATGGGCAACGCTGTTGGGCGTAGAATCTTGGTAACATATATCCGTTTCGTGCTGAAATAGCGTTGTGGAGAAAAATATAGACCCGCTATATATCAAATAATAGTATCTCATTCTATAACTTCTGGTAGTCAAGCTGCGTTCTGAATGACACGAAAAGTATTATTAGTATCCCATTTCTGTCCTGAACGTCTCCAGGCAGGTATTCACTGGTTGTAAGGGATTAGTTTGAAATGAGTCTTATCACTTATAAGAACAAGTTGACTAAAGCCCGAGGCATTCTAAGTTAAATGATGCTGCGACACAGAAAACACAACACAATGGGCAATGCTATGGGTAACCCATTGCAACGTGGGCGATGCTGCGATGGGCAGCGCTACAGATTGTTGATATAGACACATGCAGGGCTTTAAATGCCCATTACTCTGTTTTAGCGTTTTAGTACTTCCTTAAATCTGACAATTTTCTTAAATGTTTTGAGTTGTACTAAACTCGGAAGAAGAAAATTCCATGTTTTCGTTATTAAGGTAGCTTAATAAATGTTTTAAAAGTTTTCTATCAAAATTCTTGAAAAGGTTTGAAATAATTAATGAAATATAGACCTAAAATATATAAATAAATATATCTTATAATTATTAGTCTGGATGCCACAATTTTTATCTATTTACATATAAGCAATATTTTTCAAGTGTAGCGAACACTTGTGGAACAGATCTTTTATTCGGAATCCCAATTCGCATTACGACTAAAGAGCTGGTTGGCATGTACTAGAGGGTTTTTTAAGAGGATGGATGGCATCTGCAGCAGTTTTTTTTCACCAGCTGTAGTATTGAGATACCAATATTTAAAGCTATAATTTCAGATGTAACCCATCGACAAAAAATATTACTTAGGATTGTTCAGACTACGAACAATTTCACAATCGCGTCCACATACATTTAATTAACAGGTATGACTATTAACGAAATTTCAAGATCAATTTGATTTTCAAGTAGCAAAGTGTAACAAATATTAGAAATCTCTTAATCTCTTAAAAAGTACTATTTTTATTTTTAAACCTTAATACGTATGTTAAGGTGGTTTTAATTACATTACGGTATTGATTCAAGTAACGCGCAACAGACCTAACTAGAGTAGGTTTAGTAAATAAAAAACCAGCATATATTATTTCAAACATTAAACTTTGCTCAATATTATTTTATGATGGAAATTTAAACAGTCTAAAGAAAAATCATAAAATAATCAGAACTATTTTTATTTATGTAGTAACATGTGTCTATTTTTGAAATTAAAATCTATAAAACAATCAAAGTATCAAAGTTATTGTTTTATATATATTTTATTATGTTTTACTTTTGGCGTTTTCGTATGTTTAAACTGCAACAAATCCTATAATTATTTATTGGAGTATATAATAAAAAGACATATAATTGAACTAAATATGATACTATCTTTATACTTTGAAAGTAAATATTGTCAATTTGTACGCGGTTTAAATGTCAAGAAGGAATATTTATTTAACAAACAAACACAAAGCAATCTTGCCCTTTTCTCAAAACTGCGTATTTTAAAATAAGTATAGGTTTTTCTTTTAAAATAAATATCAATTTATTTCAAAATCACACTCATTATATTGTATCCGTCTTCCTCTAAAATATTTCCCGAGATTGTTTTCTGAAATTTTAATTAAAATGCATTTTTTATTATCTAGAGTATGTTTTGTAACAAAATCTATCTAAATGTAAGCGGAAGAGAACTGTAAAATACAATACGAATGAAAATTTTATTTAAGTTTTGCATGAATAAATCAACCTAAAAAATAACTATACTACTTAAAGAAAACTCATCAATAACCCTTAAGAAAAATATTTTGTTTCTGATTCTTTTGATGGAGTCTCTGGAGACGAGAGAAGAGATAGTAAAAAACAACAATGAAACAATCAGCATGCCGCGCAAATTATTTCCATTATCTCTAGTAATTTGTTTATTTTTCTAAAAGAATGCATTACAGTTAACGTGTGAGCAATAGCTAGGAAAAAAACTATAATTATGGAATTGCATTATCGCATCTTAACACTGAAGGAAATGGGTAAATAGTTTAGAGAAAAAAGGGAGTTAATGAGCATAAAAATATCAAGAAAGAAACATATTTTATCTTCTGTGTTGTTTCGTAAATCAATTGCAATGGGATATAAAATAGTTAAAATAAATGATATAAAAATAGACAGATCGATCTGGAACATAAATCATAGTGCTATTAAGATCCTGATAATGATTTTGATAGTTGTTATGAAAAAAAATCCATGTATGTAAAAATATTTGTCTTATTTAAATTGAGATCATTCCAATGTGATGAATGTAACATGAAAGGACTTTTACCGTTTTTATTCGCATATTTATTTGAACAATGTAGATTATGTATTTATAAAGTTTTCTTAAATGTTGAAAAACACTAGAACGTTTTCAATTAATACATAAATATTAATTAAATGTTAACTATGCTTCCTTATTCCTTACGCAGAGTCAAAATAAAATATTTTCTAAATAATTTGTTTGTCGCACGTTATAAACAGAGAAAATAATAAATATTCCTTATAAGAAGTTAATGAGATGGTCCTCACCAAACGACCGACGTCCCGTTAGGTAACTAATGATTTTCAAACGGCCACGTAGTTTCTTCTGTGTAAGTACCCAAGACAGAATAATATCGACGCTGAAGTTTCGAAGGCAAGTCGACCTTTGACTTCTTTTTGGTCAAGCCAACAGAGAAGTGGCCGACATTATTCCCACACCTATCTCCGGCTTCTAAGTCCACCGCAAGAGAGGGTACCAGGACATATGCCTGAATGGTAATCCCAGCTACGTCCAAACAGAAATGATTTTGAATCACGTGTTCCTTATGGAAGAGTGACATATTCCTCTATTAAAAAGATACGAAAAGGAGAAACTACACTCGCAAAGAGACAATCATGTACTCTGCGACGGATTCTATCCGCGGTCATTGAACTAATATTCTGGGTGTAATTATTCTTTACCTATAGTATGAGTTTTAAACCGCCTTCCGTAGAGATGACTTGAATTATGCTAGTTTAAATTATATTTAAAACCTGTCAAGGGGTGTGTTAAAGTTAATCGGGGATCGGTAATCGTGAGTAGCTGTCATTAATTGTTAGTAGTGAGTCGTTTGTCTCTTCGAGTTACCATTTGAGCTAGAACTGCCGTTCGCAGAAGTGGAAATAATATAGAACCTGATTTGAAAAGGACTAGCAGTTAAGAGAAAATTTGGCTAGTCATCTTCAAACAGATCAAGAGATAAGTGTGTGATGGGCTCTATTCGCCTTACATCTAGTAATCCTCTTGGGGAAACTATTCTTTAATTGTGATTTTAGTTTGAAACCGCTTTCTGTAGTTATGGCTTGATTTTATGCAAATATAACTACTATTTAAACCCTGACATTGAGGTGTTTGAGGTTAAGCCTTAATGTTAGAACGGTGATGGTGAACCTATGACCCGTGGGTCAGACACTGACCCACACAAGCTTTTTAACTGACCCACTATTACTAGGCAATCACTTGTTTGTTCACGCAGGTTTATTTATATTTTCTAATTTGCGTAGATTATTTGTATTCTACTTGAATTTTTTTCCAACAAATTGACACAAAAGTAATTTAAATGCTGTGTATAACCTTCAGTTTAATCATTACAGTTTCAAAGTTACGCAAATGAAAACAAATGTATACGAAAGTATGTAATATTTGAAATAAAGCAAAAATGTCTACAAAATATCAAATAAAGTGTATAATTTTACTCACATTTTGTTTGTTGAAAACAAATCGAAAACCAAAGAAAACAATCGAAAAACCATATTTAAAGCACTTTCTTTGCATAAAATGCACTTTTGTAAGGTTTTGTTCAGTTACGTTTGATGAAAGAGTCTTCCATAGTGCCCTTTTTTACCCGTTAATCCAATCGAATTTTAAAGATGCTTAGCTTTAATTTTTTTTTAAAAAAATTAACAAAACTCTGGTGCAAATGGGCATTAGTGATCCACGCAATAGTACTAAAAAAATGTGAACAAAATTTGACTCATGTCTCAAAAACGTTCACCATCCCTGTGTTAGAATAATAGAATATGAATTGCAAGTAGGAAGTCGTGTGGCTTGGAATTAATATTCGTATTAGAATCCACAGGGAATTGTGGAAAGAAATAGCAGTAGAACTGTACCAAGTTATCGTAGTTT
>BMAV01027307.1:38740-51199 GCA_019973955.1 Trichonephila inaurata madagascariensis
TGTGTGTGTGTGTGTGTGAATTTAATGTTAAATTCAATCCACATAAAATAAATACTTTACATTAAATAAAAGTAATTTGAGTGTCTTTATATAAATATAGTTTAAATGAAAATATTGGTATTTAAATATATTTAAATCCCTTTGGATTTTGATAGTTTTATTGGGCCGTATGCACATCAGTAACTATTATTTTATTCAAACGTTAAATAAGATAGTTTTAAGTCTGTTGACGATTAAAAAATTCATCGGTAATCAGTCATATAAGGGCATTCTATGAAAACATCATTAACCCTCTAAGCGGTCTGGACGTAAAGTCTTGCCATTCTGGAGATGCTTCGAAAATGCACCGCACTTATTTTTTGCCGTCAGGTGAGGTTCACAAAAGCGGTTGAACCGTATTTTTAAGAATGCGGCTCGGCCGCTTTTGGGAATCTTGCTTGAAGGCAGAAAAAGCATCTCTGGAATGACGGGATTTTACGTGCAGACCGCTTGGAGGGTTAATAGGAAAAGTAATGTTATGTATATCAATTTTCTTATATTACTTTTTGTAGAGACCAATAGAACAATTATTTTAATTTGCGAACTTTTAAACGTCAAATATCAATATCGAGAACGTAATTCTTATTACAGATTTAGTTTAATGTTTTTTAAACAAAAATAATCATCTGATAGTTCAACAAAAGAAATTTATTAGAATGTCTAAGTATTTTTTTTTCTAATATTAATACACTGTAGAATGCCGAACGAAAAAAAAAAGATCACAAAAGTAAAAATAATATATATATATATATTTTTAAATTGGAAGTGCTTCAATATAACATGTACAGTGTTTTTCTATTAAAATTACAATTTAAATTTTATTTTTCAAATAATTCCTGTATTCATCAAATTTCTTCGCTGTTTTCAGTATATTTGGAAGCATAGCATTCAGTATTTCACTTTAAAACGTGCGTTTTAAAAGTTTTATCTATTTTTGTAGATACATGATTACATTTTTCCCCGTAATTACATTTCAAACTTTTAGATATTTTTTTATTATGAATATTTTAAATATTTATAGTAAAAAATGTAATCCTTTTCTTCGTTATTGAGTTGCATTGTTCATGTACCACTCGTAATTTTCTGAATTTAAATAATTTTCTTAATTAGAGCTTCGTTATAACGCGATAATGAACTACGAATTGGCAAAAAGCAATTTAAAAGCTCTAAATTTTATTTAGTTTAATTCTTTACCTACCGCATAATTATTTACTGCAGTTTTTTTTCATGCAAATTTTTTTTAATCATTACATTAAAAATTAAGAGATATACATAAGCAAAGTACTCAACTTTGGTAAATTTAATCCGTTAGAGCTAATTAATTAATTAAAGATATTCAACTGCAAAATTAATTTAATATACACTGTTCTCATAAATAAATAGTCAAATGGTTTTCTCAGGTCTTCAGTAACATACAAAAAATAATACACTTAACGTTTGACATAAACTACACTTTCGAAACAAAAATGGTTTCCGCGGTAGCCGAGTGGTATAGGTATCGGATCGTGGCTTGCCTTATCTCACGAGTTTGAGCCCAGTACCACTAAAGACCCGTCGTGTAGGGCAGCGATGCACGTTAAATCTGTCGAGAGCTGAAACGTCCTCCCATTGGTGTGGTGTGGTAGTTAGGAGAGGGGGGTGTCAACTCAGGTGTTGTCCACGTCACTTGACCATGGTTCAAAATTACGTGGTCCGTCTCCAAAAGCCCTCGTGTAGCTGAACAGTGAGACGTAAATATTCAATCAATCAATCAATCGAAACAAAAATGATTATCTTCGCAATACGCTGAAAGCACCGTCAGCTGAAAAAGAAATTTACCCTTTAAAACTATTCGCCATCTTTGCTAAAATACTGCTCATAGAGAACCCGTGCTGCCATGTATCTTGGGAGAGTGGATATAAAAGAATATTCCTGCTAAGTTTCGTCAGAGTATTCGTAAAAATGGTGATTCCATGTAATTTGAAAGTGAGTGGTACTTATACATACCGTCGATAGATAAAGGGTTAATGCATAAACAGATAAATTTATATTGTAATTTAGAAAGGAAATCATTATTGTAATTCCACAACGCAGGATACTATAAAACAGTGCTGGTTTTCATATCTTTTTTCCGTCACAAATGAATTAAATCTTTTTTACAAATGGGATTCAGGATCACACAGAAATACGTAAAATAGTTTCTCAAAATAAAACTTCGAAGCAAAATAAAGGCCTTGGAAATATCTAAAAATGACATACGTCAGAATATTTAAAAAAAGAGAAAAGACTAAATCAAACTGCAAACAAAATATGTGTTTTAAAATTTTCAAAAAATTACTAAGTTCTCAAGTTTAGTTATGTCATAAATTCTCTAACCATCAATCTTCAATAATTATCTGAAAAGTCAAATGTTATATGTCAAACTATAAATCCCAAAAGTGAATCAGTCTTCTCAAACTCCAAAATATACTTCTGACATGTTTGCCATCCAGCCATAAAGTGCTACTTACTAACTTTTCAAAATTCGAAGAAAAGTGACCTAAGGACTTAAAACCGTTCTTGGAGAAATTTCATTTCTGCACGCTAGTAAATATATAAATATTTCAAGCGTAAGGAAAATATACTTGGAGAAAAGTTATTCGTAAGGAGACCTCTGTTTAATGCCATGTCATAAATTGTCCTTCACCTTTTGCCTTCTGCGAAGGATACAATCTTTGTTTATGTACCCTTACATTTTTACACTGTTCAAAATAGTATTTGCCAACTACCAATGTATAAAATTTCAATATTTGTAGGGTACTTTATTTTTGCGAAGCCTTTTAGTAACGCGTAATCGAAAATATTTGAGATTACATCATAACTTGGACTGTAATAAAAGAGAATATATATATATATAAGTTACATTCGATATATATGATAATAAGATTTTGTTTAGTTTAAAAAACAATATTTTTAGATAGAAGTATATGATTATAAGAATAACTTATTAATATTTTTATCTAAAAGGGCAACTCATGATTTTAAATATCTTTGTAAAGTCCAGCTATTTCTTAAACGTTGAACTTAAGCCTAATGTAATTTTCCTTAAATCCTAATTTCCATGGGTCAGTTAGGAGACCATATCCAATGATTTAATGTTTCCAGTAATTTGTCCAAGTCCATCTTTAGCTAATTTTGTTTTTTGGACGAAACACATAGAAGAAAGACATCACACCAAGAACATTACGTAAGCAAAACTACCTCTACAAGCCAAACAAAGTATACATACTCTTCGCTGACTTGCAGCGCCATCTATATTAAAGAATTTAATTTACAACGCAGCCTAAGATTGATTTATTGTTAACAACAATGACCTGTGTAGCTGTATTCCCTTAAAATGGTAGATGATCAACTAGAAACTCGTGTTATTTTATGGTTTATTTGAATGCAATGGTCTTAATACAAGAGCAGCGGCAAGAGAATTACTGATGTAGATGGTCCTGGTTTTCTGAATAACTATACATTGTAAAATTAATTTAAGAGTTCCAACGAAAGTGATACTATCATAATCTAGGTTACGATGTGTTGCTAATAACGAAGTTCTGAAATTTATTGAACTCCATCGTGTTTGCTCCAGAACTTCTGCTTTATTCTCTTAATTTGTACCTCCCAAAGTAAAATACATTGACACCAACAATTCGAATGCGGACCGTGCATAGGCACTGACGAGAAGTTCCTCATGAACGAGCATTACCAGCAGCAGCATTACCAGTACTCTGCAAATAATTGCCCCCCCCCCCCTCATGATCTTCGATTTATACAGGGTTATGACTAGGGATAAAAATGAATCTTTTTTCCGAAATCCAAATCAGGAAAACAGTTGTAACATTCCAGAAAAATCATCGAAATCATTTGTGTAATGGATCCTTTTATGGCCATACTTATGTGTGTTTTTGTTGGAATTTTGAAAAAGGGATTCAATTTTGGCTCTTTCCTTTTGGTTGTGTGAAGGACTCTGACCTCTATAGTCAATAACTGCAAAGATTATATGATGTCCTGAAGGTTCGGTATCCAGCACTAGACAACTGTAGCATAACGCTCCAGAACATACAGCCAAATAAACCAAGGAAATAAATACATAATCAGATTAAGAAATCAAAAAGTTGTCCAATTCTAAGTATAGCCAAGACCTTTTTCTTTGGTTACTCTTTTAGTTAAGAAAGTAGCTTTCAAGTTACTTTCTGTACATATTGCGGCTTATTAATGTAATTAATGTCAAGAAGGAGTGTTTCGAATTCTTTATCAATTAACAATTAAATATAATTTTTGATAGATAGATAAAAAACAATAATATTTAATTGAAAAAAAAATATGTGGCGTTCTGGAAGCTTCCTTCACTTCTCAACATAATCACTCCCTTCATTTGATCATGTGTTGTATTTGTTCATGAGCTTCAAAATTCCAATATTATACTTTTCACCCAACAGTGCATTAAAGTCAGGTGACTGTTGTATATTCTCCAACTTTTCATCGCTTCCAAAATATTTATTGCACAAACATTTTGCCATATTTTCCCATAGCTTAGAAAAAAGATGACAGTCGCTTAGAGCAAGGTCCGGACTTCCATTATTTTGTTTGAATGCAATGAGCACAAGGCTTAATGAACTGTTTGCAGAACCGTGTAACATGAAAATTCTGAGACTCGTGGAAAGATACGACAAATGTTTAAACATGTTGGTAACGATTAAATAAAAAAAGTGAAGAAAGTTTCAAGTGTTTAACACATTTTTTTTTTTTTCGAATCCATATTTGTTTTTTTTTTCTTTTTGTATAACTAAATAGTCCTTTTTCTCCCCTGGATGTCCCTCGCATGATTCTAGAATAAGAGTTTCGATGAAAGGAACATAAAACACAATTACTTAGCTTGTTCATATGTTTTATCGGAAGGGTATACTGTTTTCTTTTCCAATTAAACATGTTCAAATATATTTTAATGTATTAGTTGTTACAAATAAATATAGCAATACTACTTTACAAAAATGTATCGAATGAAAACAACACAGACAAGCACAGCCTTTCCGTTAGCAAAGAAATATAACGATATACATAATTTCACTACATTAAATTAAAAGCATAGATATTTTATGAAACACGTGATTAAATCTAATTAATTCTGGTTCCTTATTTCAATGTTAAATTAATGATATAAACAATATTCGCAATGAATGTGCATTTGTTTGCTGTATCAATCAAATTTATCAAAATTTTCCGAAACATTCCGGAATACCTCGTCTACCTTCCAAATCAAACAATTTGCCATAACTAATTAGAACAGTTATAATTTATTAATAGCAGTTCTGAGATCTGAATGAAATTTATATTAATCAGCCTTACATAACGGGAGAAAATTATTGATTTTGAAGGAAATTATCAATTATTAATAGAATTTTCCTGAATCTACAAAGACACAGTACTGAGAATTCTAACCAGTTTTACTCAAAACAGAATAATTGGGTAAATAATTGACAGAGCTATTGACATTGAAACATCCATTGTTGAGCTGTATGGATGTAACAGAAAACTCGAATTATTTATTAACAAGATTATCAATGTTATACTCACGAGTAAATATGAGTTAACAAAAGATCTTTTTATGAATCTTTGTAATGCTAAATTTCGGAATTTTGTCAATGCCGTTTGCCCTAAATTATTCAGTATCGTAATAATGACGTTACGAAGCTTGGAACAATAGATGCATTTAATAAGCAGTCTTTACATACTTTAAAGTATATGATTACTATGAAATAGTACCAGATAATGTAATTTTCAATAAGTATCGGAACTGTACAAAAAAGATAGTGGAAAAGAAGTTGAAATTTATATTTAGAATTTATATTTATTTGGAAAAATTTGGAAATATTTACGGCTAAATAACATATGATAATAAAAGCCGTAATATAAAGCATTAATGATGGACCTCGTACTTTTGAACCACGGTCGAATGACAACGATGACACCTAAGATGGCAATCCCCCTTCCTCAAACTTCCACACCATGCAAAGTGTTGTACTAATCCTCTACTAATCCTCTTGGGGTAAAATTATTATTTTTAACTGTATGTTCTATTGAAATATTTTTCTCGAAGAAGAAGACTTGTTTTTTTCAAATGAGTTGTTCTATTTAAGAGTTGACATTTACTTACGAGATGTTAGTCGCTGGATGGTCGATTACTGATAATTGTAGAGGGAAAAGTGATACAATTGTGCTTAAAATTTACGACCAAAAGTCGTACAATCAAGATAGATAATTACAGTGAATTCTAGCGTAGAAGTCGAGAGAGTTCCAAAAGAGTAGGTGGAGTAGATTATACCTCTATGTTAAGTAGCCTTAAAATGTGTGATTGTTCTTCTAATTACTTATACTAAATGCATTTTCTACCTTTAGTTGTGTTGTATAGGTAAAAGTGATAAATAAATTTGAATTTAAAACTTGCTACGACTGTTCTTTGCTCGTAACCCCAAACACCAATAACCGCTAGTCGGTTTTTGCACAGTTTAAGCCTCAACAGATTTAACGTGCATTAGCTCATTTACACTGCAAGTCTTCAGTGTCATTAGGCTCAAACTCATAGCATGCAGAGGACAAGTCCGTGACCATGACCATTAAATTAAGTGACCACTAAGATTTAAAACAGAATTTAAACATATAATTCTCAGGAAACAGTTCTACATTTAAAAATGTTTTCTTACAAGTACAAGCTAAAATGTTTTATATCTTATGTTCTAGGGAAAACAAAATTGATTTAATATCATTTTGGCGTTATTTTTCTACTTTTGAAACAAAAAGTATAAATATTTACATACAACATTCCATTTTATTTCCTTTTGAACTAGTAATAAATTCTAAAATATTCGATTTCATAACAAATAATGGTAATGGGAAGATGAAGTAGGTAAATATAGGATTTGCCTTGTATTGTTTCTTTCTTTTTAGAATTTCAAAAGTAATAAGAAAATGTATAATGTACTGTAAACTCAACGAAAATGGCATGTGACTAAATTTAAAACTTTAAGATAAATATCTAAGCTACTAAGGGGAAAGAGGGTGGAGGGACAAATGTGTATAGCCGGGGGATACATTTTATCTTAAGTAAAGTACGTCGTCTAAATTTTCAAAACATACATCTCTGGAAGGTTCGAAATATTTATTTCTTCATTGATTTTGTTTCCAATCCATTAAGCTATTTTTCTTAGATTACACGTTATTTTTCGCTACCTCGGGAAAAATACTTATAGCCCGCTTTAATATTTAAGAATCAAAGAGATAAAGTGCTACTCGACAAAACGCTTTTATCAAAGTAAAAGTTGCAGTTTTCAGTTATCAATAAATGAAATAAAATATCTTCTGATACGTAATTTTATTTATACGATGAAAAGTACAATACATGTTTACGTAGTAAGGAAACTAAGAAATCTAAAAACCAAGATTTGCTGAAAATGAATTATTTAGTAAAGGGCTCTAAAGCATATTTCCCTTAATTCGCTATTTTGAGGGAGAGTTTGGTTAACGTCGCTATTTAAAGCTACCCGAGGGATATGTATGGGTAATGGGAATTTGAAATTCATTTAAGTTACGAGAAAGACACCTCAGCAGGCACCCCTTCTCCTAATTACCACACCACACCAACGGGAAGACATTGAGCCTCGAAAGATTTAATGCAGCTATTCTCAAACTGTGGGGAGCGCCTCCAAGGGGGCAGGATAACTTTATGAGGGGGAGGTGAGCATATTGAAAAGTCGAGAACAAAATATTATTTCATAAAAATTATTAATTTGCTGAAAGTTAGCAATCAAAATGCTTTCTGACATAATAAAATAAAAAAACACATTTGTACTGATGTAATACACTTATGAAAATATCAGTTCTGCACTATGTATTTTATAGTTAATTTAACAATACCAGGTTAGAAACAAGCTTAATAACTACCAGTAACCCCATGGGCTTGTCATATATTAAATTATACACAAAAATTAATACTTATCTTGATAATTTTTTTTGTACTGTTTATAATTAATCCCTTAACTGCCGATTAAAATTACGTGATTCGCTCCCCAATGCCACCGTTTTCCATGTAAGCGCGTATGAGATGTATTGGGGAGTGGGGCTGAACAAAAGGAATAAAAATAAAAATAAAACCCTCTTCTCTGAAATAAGTAAATCCTTCGCAAACATTATCAAGGTTATTTTATTGCATTCCAAAGCCTTTAGAATTATTTTATAGATAACAGTGCACAGAGTAGGTCGTACTTCGGAAAAAAGTATATATACGTCTGTGGCACATAACGCTTTTTCTCAGTGAGACATTTATATACGCCGGTGACACTTAGGAGGTTAAAGTCGTTTTGTAGAATTGGCGTGAAAGTATAGTATTACTGAATTCAATACACTGTTATTGTATGGAAGGTGGTTGCGACGAAAATTACGATTGAATATCGGGTCGCAAATATGGCAAGTATGAGAAGTATTGATTTAACGTGCATCAGCCTCTCTGCACAACGTGTCTTCAGAGACACATTTGCTCAAACCGTGTCACTTCGGACGCGAGTTTGTAACCGTAATCATTAGGTTACCTAGGCCTCTGGGCATACTGCACCATGGTGTTTGATATGAAAACACCACCTTGTGCTAAAAAATCGTTATATATGCAAATGAACATCATTATTTTAACAAAATTCTGTAATCCTAAAGCAGGGGTGTCAAACAAGCGCCCACATCGAACATTTTTGCGGCCCAGCCAATATATTCCCACACAATAATATATAATAAAATTGAAAAAAAAAATATCACAAAATTGGAAAGATAGCAGCAGAAAAAAAGATGGCAAGTTTTTCACGATAGGAACATTAATTTTATTTTGAACATTTATATATGTTTATTATTACAATCGAATTTTCATATTATGAACATCTATATTGCGAATGTTTCTCTCTATTTTTGTGAAGTATATCTGAACATTTCAATTTATGCTTTCTTTTAACACACTTAATGGTGGGCATTAGTATCTAACAGGGTTTGTTAGATGCCTAACTTTTCGAGAGCAATATAATTCTGGGCGTTTCATCCAAGATGTGTGACATTTAACCCTCTTCGTCCAAATCACTAGAAACATCCTTGATATACCCTTTCACCCTTAGAGGAGTTGTATCGTGTCCTCGTGTCCTTGAATAAATCTCCATTCATTTGTAATGTTGATCAGTCGTACCAGTTACTTCGTCTCTTGTAGCTCGAAAATGTCAAAACGTAAATGCCTGAACATCAAAGAAAAAATCAATTCTTCAGGAAGTGGATAAAGGCTTCAAAAGAAACTTTCCGTGCAATTTTTCTTTCTTTCTTTTCTTCCTTTTTGATAGGTAAGATATATAAAACAAATATTATTAATTTACAAAAATGTGTGAATAATTACTTTTTTTTAAATATATAGTGTTTATGAATTTAAAATTTGTTTTATGTGGTTTAAAGAAAATTGAAAGATTCCATATAACGAACTTTTTTTCTGCATTTAGCGACTTTGTTATATAGAAGTCCGACAGTATATATTGTTCAATATAAACCTACGTTTCCATGAATATTGATTTTTTTTGAGGCCCACCTAAAGTTAAACTTTGTTTCGCCCGAGTTAGCTTTTGAGTTCGACACCCCGTCCTAGAGGCATTTTCTTTGGCCAAAGCAATTTGACAAAAATTGATTCGGTGCGTATCTATCTGAATTCGATTATGTTTTAGTGTACAGTTTATAGATTACATGATATGAACATATCATTAGAATTACTATTAGTTTAAGTATTCAATAAGGATAATTCAAAAAAGGAAAAAGGTACTTACTATTTTCATACTGATTATTCAAATATTTTAATTAAATTGGTTAAATTGGAAGTTCTTTTGTATCGAAAAACAAAACTAAGATTAAAATTATTGTTACTACCATTGTAGTGAATTAACCACAACTTCTTTAAATTTGTCGCATTGCTAAAACTATGAATATTGCAAATAAAACATATTTTGTTATTTTTATTTTCAAGTCATTTAATAATTATTATATGCTGAGCCCATGAAGGTCAAAGCCTCCTGTGCCTATCTCAGTTTCCATGGCCTTAGCCACTGTGGTGCATGTGCAGACGTTTTGATCAAGTGGTCAGTCTAACGCGAAATTCCCAGTGTCCAGTTCCCAAGCAAGCTTGGTACTTATTTATCGACTCGAAAAAATTATGATATAGAAAAAGAAAATATTGAGTGACGTAAATAATAAAATTAATCTATATTGTAAATTTTTCTTAGAAATTTATGAAATAAAAACTGATTTCGTAGTATCAAAGTAATCACAGTTACTATTTTTCATCAAAATGAAAAAAAATTAAATTAAAAGCAGGGATACAGAAATTAATTATTTGAATTTGTATTATAACTCAGTTCATATAAAATAGACGCAAATTAAAGCAATCATGTAATCCTACATTAAAGACATTATACATTACTGATGTACAATTACAGAGAATTTAGCACAGATAGCAACAAAATGATTCAATAACCTATTTATATTCTCTCTCTCATAAAACTCAGTTGTGTAACCGTCCATGAGGGTCAAAGCCTACTGTGCTCATCTCAGTTTTCACTGAGGTGCATGAGCAAATGTTTCGGTCAGACGGTCAGTCTGACGCCCCGGCCCCCCCCCGGCCCCCCCCACCCCCGAGGGGGTGTGGTACCAAAATAAGTTTGTCACTTATTAATTCACTTAAGCGTGTCACTCCCAAATAAGCTTGCTCACTGAAGGGACGAAAGGCTGAGTTCACTTCGTCCAGCCCGACTATATTTATTACTTAAAAATTTTGTGTAGTAGTCAAAATGAAATATTCCTTTAAGATAGTAAATTGGTGATTCTCCTCTAGTTTAGGGAAATTAATTTACATTATATTTTGTTATGAATAAAAAAATGTATATCTCATTCTTACATTTAGAGCTAAATCCATGACATGTAAAAAATTTTAGCAATCCTATAAAGCAGTAGAGCGTCACCAATTAATATATATATACAATAATTTTAAAAAAATTAAGTCAATTCCTACTTAAGTCAACAAAGAAAAATTTTATTTTACTAAATTTTATTAAATAGTTATAATTAATAAAAAATATATATATATACACATGTGAGAATCACAATATGAAATGACAAAATAGAAAGCGATTTAACTTTTTATATAGCTTGTTGGATCATTTCTTTTGTTTGTTACTATGTAATTCATTCATTTAAAATTTAATTATTCTAATAAAATAATATAGTAAAAAATAAATCACACAAACTCAGAAATTAGACCATTCCAGACGGGATTCTAACCCACGACCTTTATTCATTTTTTTATTTAATTAATGAATTAATATTTGAAAAAACTGTATTAACATCAAGTGCCCTCCACTAAAGTTAAAAAAAATGTATTTGAACTTGAGTGGATGAATAGAAAGTATTTTATTAACGATTCATTTGAACAAGAAATATATATATATATATACATATGTATGTAGGGAGAGAGTGAACAATATATATAATAGTTGCTACTGCTGCGAGTGAGTGTAAAAGAAAAAACCTATGAATCAACCCTATTTAATCAAAGTTTAATTTAAAAGTATTGTATATAAAAACAGAAAAAGAATACGTATTTTTTACACTTAAGGAGAGTACAGTACGGGAAAAAGGCGTTAGTGATACATGTTAAAATGTGACTGAATCACTGATACAACTACTATTGTGAATTGCTTTGTTTTTAATAGAATCATTACTTGATGCAGTCAGAAGCTGCATCATGATTATTATAACACAACAAATATTCTGAAGTAAATTGAACAGAAAAGAATAAACATAGGGTTATTCGTGATTCTCACCAAGGTTTCGGAGCTCTATAGTAAAAAAAACTAAGACGAATACTGCAAAAAAGAACATTTGAAAGAATAAAAGAACAACTCAAGTTTTATTTACATGTAATATTATATTTTGAGGGTTTTCTATTTTTGTAAACTTCGTCTCACAGCATACATTAATGTGATAGTCTGTTTCTAGCACCATTCTATACAACATTGTACTATAAATGTTATTGACAGCACGTGTTATCCTTTACTTGTTATTTGTGTTATCCAAAAACAGTTATTTTCTTAAGACCGAAGTTTTATTACCCTCTTTTCGTCACGATGTAATAGAACTGCATGTCGCAAGGAAATGATGACATTAGGGATTTCATCAAATTCCTAAGGGAGATGATCAATTCACGGAGGATGTTAAAAAAAAGAATGTAAGGTGATTTCCCTAAGGAAAGTAAGTGATTTGATCAAATCCCTAACTTGTTTCAGTGAACATATAAAGTAGTATTGTCAAGGGCTTAAAAGTGTTCATTTTGCAAATATGGTGCATTATTAAAAG
>BMAV01027307.1:51599-67256 GCA_019973955.1 Trichonephila inaurata madagascariensis
AAGGGCTTAAAAGTGTTCATTTTGCAAATATGGTGCATTATTAAAAGTAGTAATAATTACAGCAATAATCATTGAATTACAATTTATTTATTCGAAGTTAATTTGCTGGTATTTTTTAAAAGAATATTTGTAGAATTTTTCAAAAAATGTTTGTATTATACACACGTTAATGTAATCCTGCTTTATTTGTAAAACATTTTTTAATTTCAGTTATTATTTCCCTTTTTAAAATAGCATTTTATTATTATCAAAAAGCTTTTTTTATCTATAAAAAGAAGGTGGTCCAATTCCCTAATTTGTTTGTTTATATTTTCCAATTGAAGTTTTATCCAGTTTCTAGTTTCCAGGCATACAACAGTGATATATATCAATTGAAAGATAATAATACAAAGAATATAACTAAACAAAACTAAAAAATGATATTTAGGTTATTTTCTTTTGGTGCGTTACGTCAGAAGCACGGACAAGGAGAGAGGGAAAGTAAAAGAAAGTGGTAACAAGCGAAAATAGAGCTTTACAAATTCTGACTTGTTCATTTCATCATTTCACTAAAACAGTTCGGGGATTTGATCAAATCACTTACTTATATCAAAGAAATGACCTCAAAGAGACGTTTTTTTAACATCTTGCGTGAATTGATCATCTCCCTTAGGATCAAATCCGTAAATTAGAGTGTGGCGTGGGTAGCCATACCCGAGGGCTTTTGGAAACGGACCTTGTAATTTTGAAACATGGTCAAGTGACGAGGACGGCACCTGATTAGAGTGTGGCAGAAACTGGATAATCGCATTGATGTATGCCGAGTGACCAAGAGTTTACATATAGAAAATCTGTGAACTATGTAAATAAAACGATTTTTTTCTGTATTCTTTCAAATGACTTTTTTTCTGTATTCATCTTTCTTATTCAAAAAATTCCTACTATTTTAGCTCACTCTCTCTCTCTCTATATATATATTTATTTATCTTCAAATTTTCAACAGTTAATAAAAGAATTTCTTTTTATCCAATCAAGTTCAAATATTTTTTTTAACTTGTAGTGGAGGACACTTGATGTTAATACAGTTTTTTTTCAAATATCAATTAATTCATTAAATTAAATTTACATAATTACTGGTTATTGACACCAACTGAGATTCGTCTCTATTGTTGTAACAATGTAACTGTTAAAATAAAGAAAAAAGTTGGCATCAAAAACCTGTTTTTCAGCCATATTAGCCAAACCGGGTTTGCATTGTTACAACAATGTAAGCAAATGATACTCTTTTTTCATATATATATATATATATATATATATATATATATATATATATATTATTAAAATTTTCAATAAATAACAAAAAAATATCTATTAATAAATAAAAAGTAGGAATTGAAATACTTTTTTACTTTTTTTTTTATCGCAGCTCTCCGAAACCGTAGTGGGAATTATGAATAACGCTGTATTACAGTTAAACAACAATTGTTCAATTTTGATTGTTGTTAAAAGTGTATCAATTTAGTTTAAAAAATATCGTATAGCTATGATATTAATGTTGTGTTAATTATGTTAAGTCTTGAATTAATTTATGTTGCTGATCATTTGAAAATTATTGACACGTTGCAAAAACTCATGTCTGGAGTAAAAGCAGAAGAAAACAATGAACCAGAGGGAGCTGAAACAGTCAAAATCCTTCATATAAAGTAAGAAGCGTAATTGTAAATTTATTACAATTTTCGAGATAACTTTCAGAATCCTAAAAACTGGAAGTGTGAAACAGTAGATCAACTGTTATCCATAAATATGGAAGCTGAGCAACTCTATGAGATTCGTTAGCATTAGTCTTTGGTTTTAACGATACAAAAATTATGATATTAAATGCATTAAAACTAGAAAAAGAAGGATTTGATTTTAAAAAAAAATCATTTAAAGAAGCAATGACGCTCGATGATTAATAACACATTAAATGATATAAAGGACCTTACATTTTCAATCAAACATTTTTTCTTCTAATCTTTCAAGGACATATTTTTACTTTTCAAAACTATTGATTTAATCAAAATGAAACCAAGTAATGTTAGAACAAACTTTTTTTAAAGTCAGTTCCTACTTAGGTCAACAAAGAAAATTTTTATTTTATAGTGACTTTATAAGAAATAATTACAATTAATATAAATATGTATAAACATATGACAGAATCACAATATTAAGTGGCAAAATAAAAAGCGATTTTTTATTTTCCTTCCTATATATGTTATTGGACTATAATTTTTGTTCGTTACTCTTTATTCCTAAATTAAATTTAATTAATGAATTAATATTTGGGAAAATTGTATTTACATCAAGTATCATTCACTAAAAAGTTTAAAAAAATATATTTCAACTTGAGCGACTGAATAAAAAGAATTTTATTACCGAAGGAAAATTTGAACAAGACATATATATAAATAAATATATATAGCGAGAGAGAAGTGAACTAATAGTAGGAATTGAAAAAAAGATAATATTGTAAAAAAAAGTTAAGTCGAGTTAATACTTCTCTTATAATCGAATCTTTTAACAGCTAAGCCACCACTTGAAACACGCAATCTTCTCCACGGATTGAAAAAAGAAAAGCTCCTTATCTCAACAAGAAGCGTGACAAACGTAACAGATATCTCATACTGTCAAGGGAAATAAAAATCTGAAGGGAAAAAAATCGCTGGACAAAGATGCGGCGATTCAAAGCAAAGAAAACAAAGCTCTTCTTCTTGTCAAAAGCTAATACTCCTTGACAGGAGGTTAGGTTGTGTCATAGAATATAACTGAGGAACTTTTGTTGCAGTTTCTTACGTCTCCAGCGGATCCAAAAGTTAAGGTCCTTATTTGTGAGATCCCTTGACAAATTAGGGACCACGAATGGTGAAAGATGCGAGTTTTCTTGTTAGAAGCTGTTTCCTGACAAGGGATTCAGATTCGTAATAGATCTGGACATCGGGTGCAGTTGTTGAGAAGTTGCTTTCTATGGGTTGAAAGCATGGACCTGAATTTATGTCCAAACACACTGCTAATTTTATGGTTCATCAATAGAAGATAAAAAAAAATATAATCCCGATATATATACAAGTAAGTATACACGTTAATCAACTATGTATAGAAATAGTTTACTATATTTTCATCTATTTCTCTTCAAATATTTTATTCACTTACAATTAGTTTTTTTACTTATTATTACTGTAGAACGTCGTTTATCCGAACGCTTATTATCAAGAGCGTCAAATATCTAGACCAGTTTTTTTTGTCAACTACATGTACTGTATATGAATACGTTTTCGAACAGTGCAATGATCAAGAGTTGTTTCGCGTGATGCCAAAAGTGACGGCAAAATCCAAGGATATTTGGTAATTTCAACTGTGTGATTTGGTAAACTTCTGATCGGAATATTAGGTAATTTTGCTTCTAAGTGAAGGGATGCATACGGGCTCTTTTGCTGAGTTGTGAACTGCTATAGCTTCCATTTCAAAACTGAACTTCAACGTCTTGAATATAGAGACTAAATATGAAATATTGAACAATTGAACCGAGATTGTGACTTCCATGCAAGAAGACTCCGACCCTGTCGACGAAGAAACGGATGAAGACGAGAATAACAACAACAAAAGTAGCAAAGGTTCATCAAATGCTGACGCGTTTTCTGCGTTAGAGACAGTACACTATGGAGTCGTACAAACTGCAATTAGAGTGATGTCTAATTAATTGCTGCTTCTCAAGAGAATCAGAGAGCTTGCAGCGATAAAATGAAAGTGTACAATTGTACAGTGAAAAATAAGTGATTATTTTCCACAATAAAGGTAAAATTGCGACATTTTGCACCTCTTTTCTTTTTTTTCAAGCAGGTTTCCCGCGTGTGATGATTTTCAATATTCGTATAGTGTCCAGTCTCATATACTGCACGGTTAGCATTCAGTTTTCGGTTATTCGAACAATCGCGTATCCGAACAGTGTCCGGTCCTAATTCATTCAGAAACGACGTTCTACTATAATATGGAGCCATGTACAATAGTTAGAAAAAGTCTGTGTTCACCCATAAGAAACCATCTAGTATCATTAATTTTTTTTCTAAGTAAATTTCATTAATTTGTTAACTATTATTTAAATATTCAGCATGCAACAATTCGTTAATTTTGAATTAAAACTACTTAGAATAACGGTAGTTTTGTAGAAAAACACACAAATAGTAGGCAGAAAAAGTATGCGTTAACTATTTGAATATTCTTGATTCTTGGAATTTGTATCAACAGGCGTTGTGTAGGTTATGAGAGTTTTTACATTCAGTTATCAAGTAAAGTAGCTTAAGGCTGTTTTCGCCATATGTAAGAAAGCGTGAACTTAACGCGGAGCACATTTTCAGACAGAAAAAAATGCCTCAATTTTTATAAAAATTTCTTACATTGTAACTCATGCATTTGTTTATAGTATAGTGTTTTTAAAATTTCAAAATATTTCATAAATTATCCTTTTTTCTTTTTAGCATGTAAATGAATACCCCATTTAGCATTACGATATTATAGAAAAAATGAGAAACACATTTTATAAAAGGAAAAATGTATCGAAACTCGGATAAAAACGAGTAGTATGATACAATAAATGATTCTCTACAGGATAAAGTGAAGCCAGAATATAGTATTAATATTTAAGTAATTTTTTATCTAAAAAAATATTCCACAAATTTGGCTCCTATACTTTAACATTAGCCGAAGACAGCCTTAAGAAAATTGTGACGCAATAATTCTTACGTTTTTGAGAGATACGAAGCCACTCAAGGAAATGGAAAATAAAAAGAAGGAAATTAGTATCAGTGAGAGTAAAATCATTGTGAAAATGTAAAAAGATGGAAAAAGTCGTCGGGATACAGCCAGATCCATTGGACGGCAGTCTTGATCTATCCACACACACAGCATGTTATTTTTAACTTTAAATCTACAAGAGTTTACACATCCAAACCTCGTTTAAGTCGTCCATCTAAACTCACAATCAGAGAAAAACGAAGTATGACATCAATGGTGAAAAAAATCCGTGTTTGACTGCAACTCAAATAGCAACACATATTCAAGATAAATTTTAAAAAAAATATTTGGGAGGATACTGCAAGAAAAATCTTGAAAAAGGCCGGATACCGTAGTCGAGTAGTTCCTCGAAAATCTTATATTTCAATGACTAACCAGCTTAAACGGATAGCTTTTGTATAAGATCATATACATAAGCCTCTGGAGTTTTGGAGGACTTGATATTCTCTGACGAGGGCAATTTTTGCATCTTCGGAATAAAAGGTTGTAAATTAGTCTGGAGAAAACATTGAACAGCGCTTCAAAAAGAGCATTTAGTACCAACGGTAAGGCACGGCGGCAGTGGAATCATCGTGTGGGGGTGCATGGCAAGCAATGGTGTTGGCAAGTTGGAGTATACAGAATCAATTATGTTCAAATATGATTAATTTGATGCACTAAAAAACATTATAAAAGGAAGTGCCACCAAACTCGGCTTAGGATAATCGTTTCGTTTCCAACACGACAATTATTCTAAGCACACAGTTGAGACTGTAAAGCTTTGGCTCTTGTATAATGTCCCAAATCAGCTGCACATGACCCCGCAGTCATTTGATCTGAATCCTACAGAACGCCTATGAGATTTTTTGGAATATAGGATTCGTCAACACAATGTATCTAGCAAGAATATGCTGAAGAGTGTTCTTAAGGACCAATGGGAGAAAATAAGCGCCGAAGAAAGAAACAGATTTGTTAGTTCAATGCTGAAACGACTTCAGGAAGTTCTCAAATGATGAGATTATCCAACCACGTACTAAATAGCTCTCTATTCCCTTTTTAAATAATTTTTTAGTTACTACTAAAAGAGTGAACGCAGACTTTTTCTACTTGATTTTTGTTAGTATCGCTACAAACCTGTCTTTATTTTAAAATCTATGAAGGCAAACAAAATTTATTTTTATTATTCTGAATACTTAAAATGAACTAAATAAAATATAATAATTTTTTTTTAAATTCCAGTTTTTAAATGTTTTTTTCGTTGCTCATGTGAACAATAGTTCGTGAACGCAGACTTTTTAAGCTAGTGTAGATCAGTGTTCCCCAACATTTTTATCGCCGCGGACCGGCCAATATTTGATAATTTTACCGCGGCCCGCTGAAGGGAAGAACGTTGATTGTTTATATTTTAGACTGTTTTTTATTTAATAATTTTAATTTAATAGTATTTAATCGTGACTTCAGAATAAAATATAGTTACACCAAAAAATGAATATAACGTGATTTTCATAAAAAGTAGCCCAAACCCAAGAAAAATATACAACAGCAAATAAAAGGGAAATAATTTTACGTTTCTTGTGCGGACCGGTAGTATTTAATCCACGGACCGAAAACGATCCACGGAACGGGAGTTGGAGACCACTGATATAGATGATTCCATAATTAAATCGAGATTTGGATAGGCAAGCTTAATAAAAAGAAACACTATTCTGCGGATGGTGTTACTGCAGTAGATATGCATTATTATGCTTTTATTATTCGAAAATTTTAAGAATTATGGTTAGTTAAGAAGATCTTAAGGTCGGTTATTTTGTCGGTTTCAATAATAATAGTGTGTTCAATTTTACAATAGTCATTCATTTCAGTTCATTTGTCATAAATGGTCCTTTTGCTTACATGTGGTATTATTAGGCTTGGCATCTTATTCTTTTAAAGTTTATTATTAACTTTCTATTTCACTATTAAGTTAAAATTTTCTGCTGGATGGGGAAGGCTACAGTCTGTAAAGTAAGCCTAGCTCTATTTCACTGTCCTAAATCAGAGACAGCTCTAGAAAAAATGATAGTTTTCCATTTGGGTCTATTGATTTTTTTTATATGTTTGCTTATATTTTGACGGGTTTTTAGAGGCTTTAAAATCCATTTTCATCAATTCTTAGCTTGGTTAGAATTACAATGTCGTTTATTATATTTTACTTTTTTTATTATACTATATATATATATAATTTCCAGTAATTGAATATTTAATAGCTCTTGATCTATTTATGGTCCATTCCTTCAGGATAACCATTTAATTATTTTCATTAGTTACGCGCCTAACGGGGACTTCTGGAACTACATTCATCCAGCCCCTCTCCTAAATCATGTGATATCCCGCAGGTTATAAATACCGAGATCATTGGAAAAATCCCGCCCTTTTTTCTCTTCTGTCATTGTCCTTAAATATGTAATTGGCTGCAGCTAGAGTGTGTGTGTTTTTGCTGTGTGTGTTTTCTTTGTGATGCCGCCAATATGTTTGTGTGTCTCAACATGTTCAAAGCAATAAATGGATTTACTAATCACAAGACTGCCTCCTCAATAACAGTGAATGCGCAACATCAACCAGCATAGAAAATGTATCTAACATACAGTGATCACTTCCAAAGGCAACGCCCTATCCTTTCGTTGTTACAGTATAATCGTCCTCTCGCCACGATAAATCATGCACCATTATAAGTTTATATATATAATATATATATATATATATATGCATTTATTTGTGTTTTATCTTATTTTAATATATATATATATATAATTCAAGATTCTGACGCGAAACTAACGTTGAAAATAAATATTTTGATGTATGAATAAAACACATTTTAATATTGTAGCAAAAAATATTATTTCGTATTACAAAAAAAACTACCCAAGAAAAAACTCAGAGTTTCTTCAATTCTTCCTTAAGGTATCCGACTACGTTCGGAACCGTGTTTTGCAAAAGCGTGTAAATGGGTAATATTTATGATATTTAGTGTCACTTAGATTAGAAAATGTATGTAAAATTGTTTTAAAGTATCCGAGTACGTTTGGAGCCGTGATTTTGCAAAAGCGCATAAATGCATAATTTTTATGATATTTAGTGTCCCTTAGATTAGAACACATGTATAAAGTTGTTTTAAAGACATTTTGACAAAAAAATCTATTTAAATACAATATTTTGGCAAAAAATTAACTTGAAATAATCTTTTTTCAAAACGTTCTCCTTTTGTGAAAAATGCTTCTATTATGGTAACATTTAGCCTGTACATAGCTCACACCTCTCTACACAGGCTCAACTACAATTTTTGAAATATAATACTTAGAAGTGGGTTTATCCATAATTTACGACATCAAAGGGGAGCAATTTTAAGAAAAAAACGCCAATAATTATTTCAAATAGTTGTAACTCTGACAATAATGTGCATTTTTCAAAAATACTAGTTGAGCCTCTGTAGAAAGGTCTGAGTTATATACAGACAAACTATTATTATAATAGAGGCATTTTTCGAAAAAGGAGAACATTTTGAAAAAAAAATTATTCTAAGTTAATTTTTTGCCAAAATATTGTATTTAAATACATTCTTTTGTCAAAATGTCCCTAAAACAATTTTATACATGTATGCTAATCTAATGGACGCTAAATATCATGAAAAGTATCCATTTATGCGCTTTTGCAAAATCACGGTTCCGAACGTAGTCGGATACCTTAAATTAATCGAAAAATAGCTGCATGTTCTACTGGTCAAATATAAATAAAATAATATTGACAAAAAACGAACTTAGAATGACCCATTTTCCAAATATTCTCTTTTTGTGGAAAATGCTTCTGTTATAATAATATTTTACAAGTATATAGCTCAAACCTCTTATAGAAGCTCAACTAGATGTTTTGAAATATATAACTTAGAAGTGGGTTTAACCATGTTTTAGGACAACAAAGGGGAGAAATTTTCAGAAAAAAACGCTGATAGTTATTTCAAATGGTTGTAACTCTGAAAATAATGTGATTTTTTTCAAAAATCATAGTTGAACCTATGTTCAGAAGTCTGAGCTATAGACTGTCAAAATATTATTATAATTGAAGCCTTTTTCACAAAAGGAGAACATTTTGAAAAGTTAATTAATTAAATTAATCAATTAATTAAAAAGTTAATTTTAAAGTTAATTTAAGAGTTAATTTTTTGCCGAAATATTGTATTTCAATAATTTGTTTTTGTCAAAATGTCCTTAAAACATGTTTGTGTATGTATTATAATCTAAGTGACACTAAATATCATGAAAATTATCCATAAATCCGCTTTTTAAAATCACAGTTCCGAACGTAGTCGGATAACTTAATTGGAGTTTCTTTTAACTTTGAATGTCAGTTAATATTTAATGAAAACTCTTCTATTTTTATATAGTTGCATTACAAAACATTAAATAGACGGAAACTGCTAAAGAGGAAGAGGTGCATTCGTTTTTGTCTTACTTTTATGCAGTGATTTTGGACGTCACTTAATTGAAAACCATATAAATGTAGAGTCATTTTAAATCTAAAAGCCATTCAAAATATGGTGCGTAAAATATCAGTCATATGCAATTAGACAAATTTTCATGTAAAAAAAATACCACAAATAAAAAAAAAAAACTTACATGCATTTTTATTATTAACTTTGTTCAATATATGTTGAATAGCTGTGTAAATTAAAGGGTTTTATTAAAAAAAATGTAGCAATTTAAATAAATGACAAATACGAGAATCACAGTATAATTTTCAGAAATATCTAGAAGTGATTGCTAGAATAAATCAACAATTAGAGTTTTCAGAATTATGGATTGAGAAATTAACTACAATTATATCAAATAAACTATAATCATTAATAAATTTATTCATCAGTCAGACAACTTTATCATTTCATTATTCGAAGAAACAAAAACTTATGTTATTAGACCAATAAGTACTTTAGAAAAAAATTTCGCTGAGGTACTTTTTGATAATAGAGTTAAATATATTAAACCGAAAAAAGGCGGAGTAGGAAATGATTATTCAGTACAAATAAATAAAAACTTACAAATAAATTAAGGTAAAAGATTGGTTTAAAATTGTTTTAACAAAACTTTGTAATTTGAATGAAAATTAAATATGCCTCGTAAATATTAAAATTAATTTTTGATAACTCTCCCACTTTTATAAAAACAAATTAAACATTCATCAGAAATACAAAACTTAGAACGAATTTATTTTCAATAATTTTTAACTTGCTGGAATTATTTTATTTCAATTTTGAGATTAGTTAAGTAGCCGTCCACATTTATTTAGTTATGGATAATAATAATAACAACACACATAAAGGGTAAAAACACCATATTTAATTTATTACGAGTGACAGCTTTAGGGAAAATATCTCAAGATGTTTTATATTAAGTATCCCCCAAGTGTTGAAAAAGTCGAACTCAATGCCACTCAAAGTCAATTTACTTACATTTTGCGATTTTTTTTCTTGGTATATTATTATTCCCTTACGCATTTATTAACTTTTTATCGGAAACTCTTGTTTAGTATTTCTTCTGTCTCTTCGGTAAATTGAAGCATGATTAAACCTTGAACGTCGTGACGCTTGACTCTTACATTGTGAAAAGACAGCTCATTTTATACTTGTTTTGGTTCTAATTAATTTTTCTTCATTTAATTGAATTTCGAGCCTCTTTGTTATTAAAAGAGGGAAAAAAGATGTGAATTATTTAATAAAAGATAGAGGTCGAGAAGGACTCCAGTAAAAAATAAATAAATAAAATGATGTTGTTACATTAATAAAGTAAAAAAGTATGAAAATTAAACTGATGTGGAAATTGAATTGTATTTTACTGAATTTAAGATACGTCTTCAAATATACTTCGGTATTAATTTTTTTAGAAAAAAAATATTATTTTAATATATTCAGGTGAGAGAGAATTTTTACTCATTTCTTTCAAACCTAACAATCTTATATTAATATTATTTAAAATTTTGTTTCAAATACTAAACAGTTTTAATCAGACATCTGCAAAACCTTTATACCTAAATACCTTAAGGTATCCGACTACGTTCGGAACCGTGATATTGCAAAAGCGTGTAAATGGATAATATTTATGATATTTAGTGTCATTTTGATTAGAATACATGTATAAAATTGTTTTAAGGACAAAAAAAATTATTTAAATACAATATTTTGGCAAAAAACTAACTTAGAATAACCTTTTTCCAAATGTTCTTCTTTTGAAAAAAACACTTCTATTGTATTAATATTTTGCCTGTATTCAGCTCAGACCTCTGTACAGAGGCTCAACTAGAATTTTTGAAATGCATAACTTGGCAGCCGGTTTATCCATGTTTTACGAAAACAGAAGGGAGAAATTTTAAGAAAATACGCCGATAATTATTTCAAATGGTTGTAACTCTGAAAATAATTTGAATTTTTCAAAAATCATAGTTGAGCCTCTTTACAGATGTTTGAGCTATATACAGGCAAAATACTAATAAAATAGAATTATTTTTTTACAAAAGGAGAACATTTGGAAAAAAGGTTATTCTAAGTTAACTTTCGGCCAAAATATTGTATTTAAATAATTTTTTTCTCATAATGTCCTTAAAACAATTTTATACATGTATTCTAATCTAAGTGACACTAAATATCATGAAAGTTCTAAATTTATGCGCTTTTTTTAAAATCATGGTTCCGAACGTTGTCGGATACCTTAATGTACTCCTTTTTATTTAAAAATATGCATCCTAATATGCAACACTATATTATAATTGTAACATAAGACTTAAATCAAAATAATAAGCAAGAAAATCGCAAGATAGTACTGAGCAAAGAAATTCATCTTCAGTAATACACTTTTAGACTTTTAGGATTAGGACTAAAAATGCTGTGTTAAAAGTATTTTAAAATGCTAACATTCCGTTTATTATTGCCAAGATTCCTTGCATTTACAGTTATAAATAACGTTGTTGCTGTTTTTAATGCGACCTGAACGGCAAAAATCAGATAAAGGTCCACAAATTCATCATGGCAAAGGGCTGAGTGACGCCTGTTGTTAGCCTTAACTTTGAGCACTATACATGTGACAAAATTATTTAGATCGTTTCTACCCCAATTTTGAGGGAGAACACCCTGGGGTGGCCAGGGGCCCCTCACCTTTCTTCCTCTTCCACCAACCTCACGAGAGAACTTGCGGCTCGACGGCTATTTAAAGTACCCCATGCCGTGAAGGCCCTATACATTTATACCAAAAGGCCGAGAAGAATCCTACTGGATTCCTACAACCCGCCTTAGGTACTTTATCCTCGCAATAATTATGTAATTATCACCCAAGTAAACTTTTAAATTTTTAATTTTTTCTTCTTTTATTATTTTTCTATCTTTTACCCCACTGGACAAGCGTATTCCACTTTCAACTTTTTAATATTTTACTTATCCCCATGGGCAGCCAGCCAGAGGCTATACTCACTTCCACCTCCAACCAATGAGAGAGCACCCACATAGCTCTCAGCCATGTATGAACATTCCACGTCTTGAAGATCACCTTAAGCCCCTTCTCCCGGATTCCACCGTCGCAGCCAATAGCCTGCATGCTACATCGCAGACTGTGTAATTCCACGAAAGTCAAGCCCCACTTCAAAGACTCTTAAAGATATGGGATTGAGGACTGTGTATCAGTCCAGATGCCCAAAAATAGACTGTCATCCACTGAAGGCACTATACATTTACAAACATCCATGCCTTCTCCGGGACTCGAGCCTAGGCCCAACGACACAGCAGTCAGCGTCGCTAACCACTATACTGGATAGGCGACATAATTAACGTAAAAAATAAATTAATTTGCAGAAATCTGAGTCTTCAAATAAGCCGAAGAGTATAAAAATTAATTTAATTACTTCACTAAAGTGCTGTAGCATATTGGAAAAAACATAAATGAATTGTGTTAAATAATTGTTCATAAATACATTTTAGTCATCGGTGAAAACAGAAAAAAGTAAATAAAACTAAATAGCTTTATACAAAAATGAGCAGGTTTAAAATTAAAAATTAATAAACTGTAACAATTCCAGATAAAAATCTAAACAATTTAACTGCTAGCGCTATTTCTAATAGGTAAGTTAAAATTAATTAAAAGATTAAAGGAATCCACCTGACATTAAACATATTACAAATGTAAGTTTTAAAAACCTAATAGGGTAATCATGTTCTAAAAGAATTTAACGTATTTATTATATTTGTTATCATTAATTATATTAAAATAATTACACTGTAAATAATTCAGAATTAGATTCATTTATATATATTGGTTAATCTATGTTTATATACCCTTATATTTTATTTAATGTGTGTTCATTAATATGTAAATTTGTATCCAAGTACTTATGTTGCAAATTGCTATTCATTTAATTTCATGACTAATTAATGTAACAAATGATCTCAAAATTAAACTCATTATTTTTTCTGAAAAGTATTCTAAATTTCTATAAGTATTTATTCTCTTCCTCTGTATTATATATATTCTTTCGAGAAATATAAATAAAAAAATACGTTTAATGATGTCAAGAATTATTCTCATTTTTTTGTTCAGTACGATCTTTGAAATAAAATGTAATTTTTGACAATGTGCATTATAAATAGATTTATTTCGCGTTTTAACACATAATCCAAATAACTATAGATCAAAGTCTTTAATACAATTGTGAAAAAATGACTCGCACTGCAGTTGCATGCAACTTTTTCAACAACAGCATTTTCACGAATAATTTCTAGAAAATATATTGAATTCTCAAACGATGATGTGGATAATTTTTAAGGTATACTTTTTATTTAAATATCCCAAAATAATGGATTTTTCAAAACAAAAAAATATTAAATATAAATTTATATTAGATGTTACTACCCTATTCAGGCGGTATATTTATTTGATACATTTATTATTTTTATAATATACGAACTTCTCTCATAATTTTAAGAATACTCAAATTATGATATTAGGCATTCTAAATTTCACTTGAAGATTATATTTCCAAATTATGTGTTCTTATATTTTTTTTTCTTCTAGCGATTGCTATAGCAACAATCATCAACATAAACACAGAACAATTTTAACTAAAACTATTGACTTTTATTTTGTTAAAATAAGTGTACCATATACTTTAGAACATAATTTTGCACTTAAACAGTTTCTACCTTTTTACGAAAATAAAGAAAAATTATACACTTATCTGTTGCTAAGCACATTAGCTACCTTTTATAAGCTTGTGTAAAAGTATATTTCTCCTGTCAGAGCAGACATCTTATTCAGTTCAAACAAAAACTGAATATTTATGGAGTTCATATGCATAAAGTCATTGAGAATAGACAGCGGAGCATGTAGCATTATCGAGAGCTCTAATCTTCAAATATTATACGGTTATTTGTAGTAACGCATTCTCCACTTTTAGTTATTGTTAAATATAATACGTAAAATGTGTTTTAAAACCCTTTAACGTTCAGTGGTTTCACACCGAAACCACACATTAAACATTTTTAAAAAAATATAATTTAAAATTTTTTTGTCCCAATAAATATTGTTTTCAAATTTTTGTTCTTTTTTCCTATCAATAGATGACAAAATTACGGCAATATTTAACGATTGAAACCTTTTAAATAGAAAAATATTGACGTCTCTTTAACTTTGGTAAATTCCCTTAGCTTTAAAAAATATTAAAAAAAAAACATTTATTTTAAATTATAGCATGAGGTTTTATTATACTTCTTTCTAATTATTAATTACAACTTTCAGTCATTTTGATAAGTAAACAGAAGAGTCGAAAAATGAAATTAAAATCTGTGGTTTCACTCCGAAACCCAACTCCAGTAAGGGACGGTAATCTCCAGGAACGGGTCACTTTCACATTCCGGCCACCTCTCATTGTCAAAGCCACCCAATTAAACCCCCCCCCCCTACGATCTCAATCGCATTCCATGGGTACGTGTAAATAATTTTCCGGCACTTCTGCTGTCTATCCCGACATGGGCTTGCATCTAACACCTGGAAGCTATAATTCCTAAAGTGACATTTTTACTGTGTTTTCTTCTGAGATTATCCTTGGCACCAGTACATTTCTGTTCAAATTGGCTACGTCAATAGGATGGGGGGGGGGGGACACCAAACCCAAAAGTGTTATAACTTGTAGTTTCCTTCCTATATATCGTTTGAACTAACAGGTGCTCTTTAGTTGCCAAGAAAATAAGCAGTAGCTAATTCAAAAACATTCTCCGAGACAGTTCGCACGTGTGTTGTCAAAAGCGTAACGGACACACCACAGGTGCAGTTTATGAGACACAATGGTCCATTTGGTCAAGTAACTCCATTGGTCAATCTTGACATGTATAGATTAAGTGAGTTCTGCTAATGAGCTGACGTTACAATATTTTAGGGCTATGAGCTCAGAGACAAATTTTCCTTAGGCATATTGTATTGAGAAGACCAATCCAGCGTTTTCTTTTATTTCTTAATATTGGTGATAAGATGTTTTAAGTACTTGTTCGTGTAATTTCTGGTATTTTTTTTAAATGCTTAGAAAAGTATTAACCATTCCAGAAGCTCTGGAAGTATTTCACAACTTACCTTCTGATATTGAATCCGATGAATCATCGCTCAGTGAAGCAGAGGATGTAATGACTGCAAAGTCATCTTCAAGTGAAAATACCGATATTGATGAGGAAAAAGATGACATAAGTGTGCCAGGACCATCCCGTATATTTGAAGTTGGAGAAATAAAGCGTCTATAAAGAGATATCCGAAATATCCCTTTTACTGAACAAAGTGAGCCCTCAAATGAAATAACATCCATTCAAGATCCTTCACC
>BMAV01027307.1:67356-133366 GCA_019973955.1 Trichonephila inaurata madagascariensis
TATATTTTTTCATTTTTTTTATATGACAATCGTCAATTCATACATTCTTTGATCTCTGATGCACACGGTGTGAGAAAACCCCATACTATAACAACTTGAAAGTTTTCGGTTAGATTTAATAACAGGCTTTGTGTCAATAGGACATCAAAAATTTCCTGAAAAACGGTTTGCGTCTAATTCTTGTTCTGGACCCATGAAACTGAAATTCAGGAAACATACAGTTTCTGAAAAGGACAGACTTAAAAATTTTGGTCACATTACAACCAAATGCAAATCCAGAAGATGGGCTTTAACTGTGATGTTGGATTATGCATAATAGCAAAAAGTAATGATAATGTGACATGTTTCGAAAAATTTCACAAGGAATGGAAATGATATCCTTTTTAAATTTTCTACATATATAACATTTTTAGTTATAAGTTTGCATTTATCTTCTTTTAATGATTAATTTGCGCTGTGTGTTTCAAGCTATCTAACACAAATATATATATATGTATATATTATTTTTAGAATGTAATGCAAAGTACATGTAATTTTATGTCCAAATTTGTATTAAAATTATAAAAGTTCAGACAAATTTTAAAAAAATAATTAAAAACTTATAAAATTATTTTTCTTTAATTGATTCCGTTAAAATATAAAAGTTTTGTGGCCTTAAAATATTAGATTTCTTTTTCTAAATAGTCTTTTGGATTGGTTAGTTTGAATAGGAAAAATGGACCGTTACTGTTCAGTGGTTTCACTGTGAAACCACAAATTTCTCGAAATTAAAAAATGCTAAAAAAAATTTTTTTGTATATTTATGATCATGTCTAATAGTCATTTTTGAAGTTGTTTTGTTAATTTTTCAAAGGGAATATGTAGTGAACTTTAAAGGGTTAAGATAATGAATTTTAATATAGATGTTGCTAATTTTATAAAGTTTAATATACTAGATATTATTGAATTATATAATGTGGAAATGGCGTAGGCAGGACTATGTCAAGCCACTCTGAATGCAGCAAAAAAGTCCAAACTACCACCATACTTATTCATAATTAATGCATAACTGCATAGTAATTTATGTATTTAATTGTTGAATTATTTCATATCAGACTTATTGCGCTTTTCTTAAAAACAATATCCTTTCTTGTAATAATCTTAAATTTTCTCGAAAGTTTTTTAAACATTCTTTACAAAGCATAATATTTGGAAATTAAAAATCAAATTATAAAGTTAAGTTAAGGTTGAACAAAATAATTGTATCGAAAGATAATAACATCATTTCTGGAATCTGTGCATACAAAAACAATGTATGGTACACATTACATGTAAAATTAATACAAATAACATAAATGATAAAATGACAGGAAAGAGAATAAAAAATAAGGAAAATAAATTAAAACTAAAAAATATAAATAGCAATTCTTGAGCTTATGCAATAAAACTGTCTGAAATTATAGAAAAGAATCTTGGATATAATAACTATATAGTAACTATATGGTTACTATAGTTACGTATAATTTTTTACAATTGCTCAATGTTTTTTGTAAGTCATTCCGAAAGTTCCTACTAATTATGATCAGTAATTTCTTTGTATAAAGAAAGAATGAACATTTCCACTTATATTTTAAGCAATGATTTATTGCATAATAATGATGTAGAAACTGTGTTTTTTGCAATTTTGATCATCTTCTAGGGCATGGATGGTGAACTATTGGCACGCGACACAATATTTTGGGCACCCAACGGATCAAAATGGTTCGCATTTTACTTCAAAATAACAAAGTTCACTATGAAGTATTAAGAATAAACGCGAGTGATTGGTCGTGGTATGGCGCGGGGAGCACACTCGTTTGTTCTTGTCTTGCCTTATTTACTTCGAGGACTGTCGCTTATTACTTGCGTCGTGGAATTATGATGCAAAGTTTGTTTACGCATAGCGTAATCAATTTCATTGACGCAACTATATTTTGAAGATTATTTGTGTTATATTTACGTATTTTTTATGTGTTATTTAACATGGCTAGTTCAGAAAAAGAATAAAAAGGGTGAATAACAGATAATTTCAAATATGGTGAATCTAGCAATATGACATTATATTACTGAAGGCGACGTGTGTTTTGTGTTCTGGAATAGTGGTATGCAGAACATCGTATGTAAAAAGGCATTTTGAAACAAATCGCAAACTCTCTTATCCAAAAGGTGAACCACAACAAAAATAATTAATAGCTTAAAAACAAATTGAGAGAGGACTCTAATTGAGCATGCATTCAACTAAAAGTAACATCTTACAAGCTTAATATAAGTTATTTTTCATCCAGTCTGCAACAACAGAACTCAAAATTGTGTTACTTTAATTTGAATTACATGCATGACTAAAACATTTACAACTATACGGTACAAAAGGTATTTTTTGGTAATGTTCTTAGTATTTAGTTTTATTATTTTCTCAATAATCACAAGTTAAAGTTATTGACGGGACACGTCTATACTTCATTAAACACTTCTTTAGGAAAAAATGGCACTTTGATCTATAAAGGTTCACCACCCCTGCTCTAGGGTATATTTGTAAAAGGATTATAGGATTAATATGGAATTTCAAGATCGCAAGGAGTCATTCGGATTTTATTAAGTTCACCAACTTTTAACTTGCGTTCTATGTTTGTTCATCTAATTGGTCTTCAATTTCGACCTGTATAAAAATAATAGGAGAATCTACCAGATATATTTTTACAATTGCCACGATGAGTTAGGAACATAATAAGTAGAAAATGTCGAAAAGATTTGAACACGTTCCGTCTCCTTCAATAAAGGATGTTAAATTCTTGCATTCCAACTCTGAACCTCAATATTTTTTCCCTTGTACGGTATTATTTTTATTTCTAAAATTCGGTTCCTCATTTTATTTTTAAGGTATCCGACTAAGTTCGGAAATGTGAATTTTAAAAAGGCGCATAAATGGATAATTTCCATGATGTTTAGTGTCACTTAAATTAGAATACATGCATAAAATTGTTTTAAGGACATTTTGACAAAAAATAAAATATTTAAACGCAATATTTCGGCTAAAAATCAACTTAGAATAGCCTTTTTTTCAAAATATTCTCCTTTTGTGAAAAAAGCATCTATTATAATAATGTTGTGCCTGTATACAGCTCAGACCTCTGTACAGAGGCTTAACTATGTTTTTTGAAAATTTCATATTATTTTCAGAGTTACAATCATTTGAAATAATTATCGGCATTTTTTCTTAAAATTTCTAGCCTCTGTTGTCGTAAATCATGGATAAACCACTTCTAAGTTATATATTTCAAAAATTATTGTTGAGTCTCTGTAAAGAGGTCTGAGTTATATACAGGCAAAATATTATTATAATTAGAAGCATTTTTCACAAAAGGAGAATATTTTGAAAACGGGTCATTCTATGTTCCTTTTTTGTCAAAATATTATATTTAAATAAATTTTTTTTACTATAATAAAATTCTTAAAACAATTTTATTAACGTTTTCTAATGTAAGTGACACTAAATATCATAAATATTATCCATTTATACGCTTTTGCAAAATAACGGTTCCGAACGTAGTCGGATACTTTAAGTTAAAATGTTCGCAGACATATCTGCATAATTGTTACGTTTCTCAGGCTAAGCATACAAATTATGAGAGTACGTGGTTAATTTTAAATTCTCTCTCTCTTGTTAAACATCCTGTATTACCTTTATATGCTGCAATTATTTTATTTTCTATTTCAGAACGTATTGCATATTTTTCCTTTTCTGAGTGTCAACATTAATAACTTCCATTAAGAGGGAATATTCAAAATTTTTCGCATCTATTTTTTTTTCTTACAAAAATAGATGTCAAACAATAGTACGGACAATATATTTGTTTATTTGTTTTACCATTGTTGCTTTAATCAATTTTAATTGCATTGACTTCAGCAGTAATGTAGAAAAATATGGAATACATTTTTTTTCTTTCTTTTTTTGTAATTTATGTTTCAAATCCTGTAGTTTTTGAATTTTTACGATATTTATGTTACCTAAATAATATTTTCATAAATTCCATTCCATTTAAGGTACTCTGCATATGCAGCCAATTATACTACAATGTAAAGTGAAAAATATTTTTAACAATTGCAATAGTCAAATGAGGATTTATATTTTAATATATTTTATTTATTTTAATTTTAACATATGGATAATAATGCTAAGACAATATATATATATTGGTTTATTAGACTAAACATAGAATAAATACAGGGTGGGAGCATAAATACTGAATTAATTTCAGGATTTCATAAAAAGACAATTAAAAAAAACAATGAAGTAACTGTGTTATTTAAATTAGAGAGGATTTTAAAATATTTTGTTAGATAGACGTCATTTCGTGGCAGAAGCAATTCGCTGCAGAGAGAAATAACCAATATTCGAATGCCAAAATGGCTGACATACGTCAAAAAGGGATTTTTCTTCAACAAACTCACAGTAAAGAGTTGTTTCCATCTTGACATGTTACAATGTTACACAGTACCTTTAATGAAACATCGTCAACCACAGGTTTACTTCCAGCAAAATGGGTCAGAACTATATTTTTTTTCCCTTTTGCTATCTTCAAGTAAAATTTCCCAAACGATGGAGTTGGTAAAGGTGGACCGATTCCATGGCGTTCATGTCACCTAAAATTAAACCTCTGGAATTGTTTCGTTTGGGGGATTGTCAAAGACATGTCGTACGAAGAAAACGTTCATGTTATTGATGTAAAAGGTATAATCACTGTTATAGGTCAAATCATGAATGAGATGCTCCGCAATGCTTTGTTAGAAGTTGAATAGGAATCTCGATAAATGAAGTTTATAAAACTTATTGAAAGGGGAACATTAAACTTAGTTTTAAATATATCAATAAAATATTAAACACATCAGTTCTCTCCTTTTTATATTTTTTTGGTACTGTGAAATGCTCTTATAATGAACTCCAGACAATATTCTACACCACTAGATGGCAACTAAGAGTATGTGAAAATGCCCCCTAGGGTGCCCTTCTCCTGGATTATCTGCATGAACTAGAGGTGTAAGTGCAACTAAAGAACGAGAAGTTTGCATGTTCTTAAAATATCTTTATTAAGAACTAGTACTTAAGCGTTTAACAGATTAGATAATAAGTATATATGAGAGAATCTATGATGAACAAACACACAATACAAGTAATACCGAAATAACCTAACTCGGATCACTCTCAATATCTAATCCGCCTAATCTCAATCGCAATAATATAGCAAGTCCTAATATTAAATAGTCAATCCTACCTTAATCCAATCTTTGATGTGATACTAAGGAAGTTGCGTCTTTACTCGAGTGCAAGGGTATGCACCTTGACCTAATGGCTCTATCTTCGGGATAAACTCGAATGGGCTGTCACTTCACGATTGTAGCACTCTCTCTAACATAACATTCCCTAATTTGCCACACCACTTACTGAAACTTCTGATATTTAAAAGCTATCTAATTTGCATATTCACGTTTCACTTCTTGGGTTTTGGTTGGAAAAGAGTAGCCATTAATTCTGGCGCCAAAAGAACCCAAAGGACATGCTAATGAAAAGACGCGTGAGGCCGTCACACAAGTATCCGAGGTACTGCGCCTTCGTGATTCATACAGCATTGTATTCTAAGTTTCTATCACTAAGAGAGAGGTTGGTAAACTCCGCCAGCGAGTTAACATATGGAGATATTGTGTCTACAGAGGGCACATGGGAAGGATGCCATCATGACCCTTTTTGACTTTTCTAAACAACGTGTCAACATTAATATAATAAAATGTGTACAAAATTATAATTTATGTCAGTGTTCATGTGGTGTCTTTATGTGCTGAGATTGTCACTTAATAGACAACTTATGCATCCTTAGTATCTCATTTTTGAGACTGAGATATTCCCGACATCACATGCTAAATAATGTATGCTAACTCTGTATAATGCTTCAAATCTATAAAAATTAATAATTAAGAAAACGGTAATATATATATATATATATATATATATATATATGTATTACTAAGCATTTATAAATGCTTTCATTAATCTTGCAAATTAACTATTATAGAAATTTTTGTTTCTAAATATCATTTTAAGAAAAAACATGGTTTATATAAAATGAGTTTTTAAATATATCTTACAAAAAATAGTGCCGTAAATAAATGATATCTGAGACACAGTTAACTATAGTTAATGACTAACTATAGATTTATTGTAAAAGTAAATAAAAATGAAAGCAAAACTTTTAGCGAAAAATATCTCCCTTGCGAAAGAATAAAGATTGGGAAAACATTACTAAAAAGTCAAGCATGAAAAATTATTCCTCTGAGAAATATCTGAAGTTTCTTCCTTGAAAGAAAAACTTTCATATTTTTGCAAAATACTAGTTACAGTCCAGATCCTCTAAAAATACGTTATGGACGTTTCTTTCGTATTTACTACAGGGTTCTGTTTGAAACCATTTTTCTTTCCCTTTTTCTCCCTGCCATTTTTTTTCGTTTGTCACATTTCGAATTTTGACCCTTCTCTTGCAACTTTTCCATTCGGTAAAAAAGTGATTCTTGGCCTCCTTTTCTGACCAGCTCTACCTTTCAAAAGAAAAATAAGGGATGAAAGAACCTAGAATACTGGCAGTAACTTCGAAAAAAATAATCTATGGATAGCCTTGTAACTATATTTTATTCACTTTTTCCACTCTGAAGAGCGGTATTTTATATCTATACACGTATACATTTTTTCTTCTATTTTGTATGTGTACTTTTCTTGATACACTTTTTGACGTAAAATACCGTAAATAACAATAAAATAGTATTTGAAATTCACGTGACGAAAAATAAATGCGAAAGAAATGTTTTAAGAAGTACATTCGATTTTTTTTTTTAACTAAAAATATTCAATATGGAAGTTTTGGATATAAGTTCGGCAAAAACATATACATAAAAATATAAGTATATATACTTTCGTCTCGAATTTCAAAAGTATGTTTTGTACAGGAATCATTGGTTTTTACATCATTGTTTATCTCTCCTAACCATTAAGGTTACTGTTATTGCAATTAAGTATTTACTGAGCAAACAAATAGAAAATGGGATTTTTTGTTGTTGTTAATTTATACTTTACTTTATTTCGATAACATTTTAAAGCAGAGGTATTTTAAAAGTAATGGGAAAATGAATGAGAATTTACTTATTCTTAAAATATTATCCCATTATTTAATTACATAACACAGCAATTATTATATTTTAAAATTTTCCCAATATTTGTACGATAAAGAACTTCAAAGTTGCAAGGAAGAATTTTAAAACAATATGTATTTTCCCATGATTGCGGTGAAATTCCTACACTCTCAACAACTTAATATTTTAAAAATACTCTTAAAAACTATCACATACTAATCAGTAAGAACATAGGGATGTACAATGGTTTGATATAATCTTTTATGGTAGGCAGTTGACTTCGGCATATGGTTTTGGTTTGAGCCAAAACCTTCGTGTCTACAGCCACAATGAGTTTGCATAAGACGATTGGAACGACTCTTAACACGGGAAAAGGGTGCACTCTATACCAGAGGTCAGCAAAGTGGTGGTACGTGGACCACTAGTGGTCCGCGAGAAAATTTCGCTGGTCCCCAGAAAAATGTGGAATTTACTCACTTATCACGTTAAGTTATGTTTTGACTCTCTGGCCGGAACATCAATTTCTTTACCGCATTGAGGAGCATCCGTCTGACAGACAGATACGTAATTTTTTTTTTGAATGTTGTTACCTTAAGGGCTGTTTAAAATGTCCTTATAGCTCATGAAATTGAGTAAGGCTCAAATAAAATGAGCGGAATTAAATCAAGCGCAGCAATATATTTTTATCATTAAAATTGTGACAAAAGTTTTTATAAAAACTGATTAAAAATTATTTATATTCATGCAAAAGTAATTAAAAATAATAATACCAAACACGAAAAAACTATAGGAATATCCGTGTGACAGACGGTGATAGATAAAAAATCGCCCGTATCGGGTGTTGAAAAGAATCGCCATGGGTAGAGTCCTCCTCTCCTTGGATAGATCCTCTCCTTGGGTAGAGTCCAACTGAAGATATCAAGGCAGCCCACCCCAAATATCATGGCAAAGTTTTATCTACATACATCAAAGCAAATAATTCCCGTCTGAGGGACGGATGTTCCGGTCAGAGGGTTTAGATGCATTGATTGCGTTCTTAGAGATCACAATTATATTTTACAAATATATTTAACATTCACAAAATCCTATTAGCGGTCCGTGGGACTTAAATTATGAATGTGCTGGTCCGTGAGGTTAAAAAGTTTGGCGACCGCTGCTCTATACTGATGTTAATGGTCCCGCAGAATCACCCCAAACTTTTTTTTAAAATTATTCTTACTGTACATACTAGAAATCGTAATTCCAGAGAATAATTTAATTAAGAGAAACTAAACTTACCAAGTTTTAAGAAATTTTCAATCTTTCTTTAATAATTTGACAAAAAAATACAATTAAACTGAACTAAAATGTTTCAAATGTGCATGGCTTTAAAAAATGATCCAAACATACACACACACTTTTCACTCACAGTACAAGAACGATTTTTGCAGGCAAGGCTCTCATATTTTGTTCAAGTTATTGCAGTTTTACTGTCATTTGACGATCGACAAAGAGCATGGTGAACTTTTTCTTGTTTGTGTCTTTTTGACAGGATGCAGTGTGTTTTGTGGTATGTTTATAGCTTCATATATTTCTTAGTGGAGTTCTTTAGGTAGCATTTGAAAATTTCCCTTTCAACTCCAAGTTTTCATGTGTTCCTCACTTTTCTGAAATTTACTTTCACTGTCACGATTAATATCCATTATTTCATCAGGTTCTGCCCTTGCTTAATCAGTTTCCATTTCGTCCAATAGAGATCGCATATGACCATTTTTTTTAATATTCTACTCATTTATCTTTATAAACCACGATGATTCGTACAAAACAGCTATCAGAAGCACTAAGTCGTCCACAGGGGGAAAATGTAGCCTGTTCATAGAAAATATTTGGTCACGTGAGAACTCAGTCACCCCACGTACCTTAAGACTGTAAAAAACGTGTGTCATTCCAAAAAAAAAGGAAGGATATATCTGAAAAATTCGTTTTAATTCCCATGAAGTCATTGGTGACAAATATACAGTTTTCTTATAATTAAAGATTTCGTGTTCCTGGCGTGACTCTGTGCCCCTACGAACGCTCCCGTATTAAAGGCTATTTAGCTTTTGTTCCTGTATATTACTGTCTGTGACCTGGGATTGCTGCATATATTACTGCTAAAGAAAATATTTTTATTGTTGATAGACTTTCTAAGCGATTTTTGAGAAAAAAAGTTGTTTTCCAACCATTATTAATATTGATATGCATCCCCAATGGAACCGAGCTTCGTTTGGAAGGTTTTCTGTTGATGTAACATGTAATCTTAAGATGCATATCATATGTGGCAAGTCTAATTGACAATATCTCTTGTCTAGTCTAGTCTATTTTTTTTTTAAAAATTACACATGAGTTTTAAAAGGGATAATAGCTTTGTTGCTAATTTGTTTGTAAGGAATAATAGCCTATCCCACAAAACCTGTAACCTGAGTTTTAAATTATAAATATTTATATTTGGAGTGTTTTGTCTTTAAAGGTTTGTATAAATTGTCAAAAATGGTGCATTAGTTTTAAGAGGGAATATAAATCCATATCTTGTTTATGAAGTACACTAACTAATAAATTTACACAAAAGTGTGTAAAAAATAGAATTCTTAAAATATTTTTTTAAATGTAATCATTATTTAAATTGCCACTTTATTTTATTTTAAAACTTTCCATGAACAGTGAAATTCACAAAAAATACACAATAAAAGAAAATCAAAAAATATCTCGTAAACCATACAAAAATAAGGCCACTTATTTTTTTTTATCACTCGTAACTTCATTTTTCATTAGAAGAATAGCATTTAATCATCCAACAAATACTTTAATAGTTATCTTAAATTACATCTCGAGTTTCTTTAAATAAACAAAGAATGAAGTATTTACATCGACTAAGAAAAACTGTTTATCAAAACAGTTTTTTTTTCTTTTCTGAAGACTTTTAATTTCGGTCCTAGGGTTTATTATTTCCTTTCGGAATACTGATAAACGAAATTCCACCATTAGCACGTAAAGACCATAAAGTTTTATGTTTCTTAAGGGAAAAAGAGATATTTATTTTGAATTTCATGCCAAGATGATTTTGCTCTAAAGTATCTATCATAAATATAAGCATAAAACGTTTTACTATAAATTATATTTCTTAAAAAATAAGTTAGGAAGAATGTGGTATTTTATAGGGTTTTCCCGCGTAAATTCAATAACATTTGATAGCAACTTGTGAAGAATAAAGTGTTATTTATTTTGATAGGGATGTGTAATTGATGATCCTTAATGGTGTTTAGTCTATAAAGTTTTACTTGCAGTTAAAAATAACTACAAAGGAACTCCCTAAGATCAGTAACTATTTTCACTTTTTCATTTTATCACTGTTTTTTTTATAAATAACTTAAAAGAATGTGCCTAAGCAAATATAGGTACTTTAAAAAAAGAAAATTATATTTCAAGTATAGTGAAAAAGTAATTGTCTCAAAAAACATTTGAAGAAAAAAAACTGTTGTCTAGTATTTTTAATAATGTTCCCTAAAATGTTTTCCAAACAATATTTTTATATTTTATTTATTTTCAAAAGATGGTAGATTTGGGGTGAGCGCTGATTCAGCACTATAGACCGGTGTCGCCCAACCTTTTGATGACCGCGGACCGGTCAACGTTTGATATTTATACCACGGCCCGCTGAGGAAGGGGAGGGACTTTGATTGTTTGCATTTTAAATTATTTTGATTTAATGATTTTAGTTTAATTGTATTTAAGCATACCTCCAAAATGAAGCACTTAAACTAAAAATGAATATTAAGCACGAAATATAAAGGGATTTCCATAAAAAGTCACACAACCCAGAAAGAAATGCACCACAGCCAATAAAATGGAAATAAATTAACGTTCCTTGTGCGGCCCGGTGCTATTTACTCCACGGACCGGGAGTTGGAGACCATTGTTATAGACCACTTCATGCGATTTATTTTTTTATTTGTCTGTTCATATTTGTAACTCAATATTCAGTCCTTTTTTAAATATATCGTCTGCGTAATATAAACGAAACAAGAAGTGGAATAAAAAATCAAATTCAGTTTGGATTTAATACAATGGGTAGTCTATTTTACCGTTTCTGCTACATTATTTTACAAGTGTTGACACAGCACAGTGCGTACTGTTTTATGGTAATCAAAATGTAATTCTTGAAAACATTGGAGTGCGATAAATACAAAGGAATTCGTAAAACTTTTAACATGTATTTCGTCTTATAATGAAATTACTCAGTTTTCATTCTATAACATAAATTTTTACTGTTTACCAATAATACTTGAAACAATATTTTTTGAAAAAAAAAATCTAACCATAATATATTAAATTAAGTTAAATAAGAGCAATAAAATAGAATGCCAGAAGAATTTTTTTCTTTGACATTCAAGATAATCTATACACCTTTGGGAAAAGCTAATCCACATAGCCAAAGGACGCAGCTAAGTCAGACAAGAGCATGGTCTTATTTATTGAATCAACACACATAAACATATATATAGCAAACAGTAAAATTAAGATAGTGGTAATTATAAAACTTACACAGCACGAGCAACATATATGAAAACAATTCAAGATAAAAAATAGTGGAGTCTATTTACAATGTGGCGGCGCTACTTACAAGTAATAAGCGATAGTGATGGCGCCACACACCCATACGCTCCTTAGAAAACAACATACAAAATTGCATGCGACATATGGAGATGTGTTCCACAAAATTAATAAAACGGTTTATGATATAAAAACACTAAATATTCTCTCAGAAACCACACAAAAAAGTAATAACGAAATTTATGTTACCTATAAAAAAAAACGATTCATTTTTATTACAAAAACATATTAAAAAATTAAAATTACTACATACGACTTAACAAATTCAAATTGAAATGAGGACTATAACTACTAACAACTATTAATCGCTACTTGGTAACAAGCACGCCCGTATTACAAACTTAATCAAAAATACTATCAGCAGACGCGTCTGCTATGTCTAACACAACTGTTAGTTTCTTTTCAAATAAAGAACTTCGTTAGTTATTAACGGCCTCTTTTGGTCTTTTTTTGTTACTAAGTCTGTGATTAGCGGGTGATTTTTGGTTTCTCAAGTTGCTTATGTAATTCTTGATAACTTCTATACACAACTCATATAGCGCGCTCAATGTAAGGATCATGAGTAAAGAAAATGCTGTTCCATACGATTAAATCGTTCTCATTCAAGTGCTTTGACACAAAATGCAATTGTACTGAAGAACGAAATACTGCGTTTAAGTTGAAGTATAATAAAATTAAGAAAAAAGCGGTTATGAAAATCGGGTATTCCCCGTAACTCCATACTACAAAGTAAACAAAACAACATGAAATAGACCAAGTCAATCACAAATGTGTGGGCATTAACAACCATCTATGGATTACTCTATCAAAATTAGAATTAAAAAGTTGGAGTTCGTGTGAGGCGGTACCTTCTGATTCATAAACAAGTAACATACCAGTAGATCAAAATAATCACCTCAATCCGGAGGCTGTTACTGGCTTTTTCTGATACCACCTCTACACTACTCCCCCACCAGTGAGCCCATGGTTTGGCAAACGAACGATAATTTGTTACGGCGAGCGTGCAAGTTGTTGCTGTTAATTGCTGGTGTTGCGTCAAGTTATTCTGACGGCTTTTGATTTCAGCGCCCAGTGCGTCTGACGACTTAGATTGCTGTATCAAGTGAGTCTGATGGCTTTTAATTGCTGTTTCGGTGGTTAGATGGCACCACGACAGCTACACGAAGGTTGCTTTCTTTCTTATTTCAAAATCAAGGTTACTAATGAGGCGGATAGAATCCATGACGCTCGGTTCCGAAGCCGGGTAACATGACCACTAGAGAAAAGTGATCACCACTGGCCACAAGCTGGTATTGGCTTATGTAGATACCACCGCTACACGTGCTAGAACAAAAACTCATGTGTAATAATATTGGTGAAAATCGTTATTTCAAAATCGTGTTTGTCGGAGATGGGTGCATTTGCATATTTATCTATACTTTATTCATGCTCAAATTATTATTAATGAAATATTTCAAAATTAAAAAACATAATAAATATTTTACAAAAAAATACTAATTCTATATATATATAATTCAACCTATATAAATAACTCTAAATGTGCATCTTACAAGAAAAATTAGAAAATTATTTCTTCAAACATCTAGATACCTCTCCCCCTAAAAACGTAATGATTAAGTTGTTAACTATAAATTAAACCCTGTTTCTCTATAAAGCAATTAATTCTGACATTGTCATGAATAATTTCGTTTCGATTTGTTTCTCTAGCCATCAATAACAGCATGTCAAATACGAAAAACAAGCTCTCATTTTACACAATTTCATTAACTCTGACTTTATTTCCTGTCTCTTTTTCTGAATTTGATTGCATTTTCAAACAACACGTGCTCCGCTTTCGAAACATATCCTCTAGCGAAATTACAAGCAGTAATTTACAAAACCCGAGACGCAAATGTGTCGTAAATTTCTCCTAAGCAATCTTGAATGCCGAGTCAAGCGTTTCGGGAAGAGTGGTTAACGCTATCTTTTTATTTCTTGCTTCTGCAGCTTTCTGATTTTTCATTTTCATTCATGCTGCTGTTCTTGATAGTTTAAGCTATTAATTATGATTTAAACCCAAGTCGTTTACCAATAAATAGCAGATATATGGAGAAATATTTTACAAAACTCGAGATGCAATTACCTTATTTGCTTTGTACTAGTTTTAATTTAAAAATTAAAACGTATTTTACACGAAACTCCCCCAGTGTAATGTTTTATTAACACATATATATTTCATAATGTGACATGAATACCATGTTAACTATCTTTTATTTCATTTTAACTTTCAAATTTTAGTACTATATATATATATATATATATATATATATATATATATATATATATATCATTACAATTATAATCATATTTTATGAAATGTGTTCATTTTGTCTAATTTAAAACTGTGAAAGCATATTTTACTCTTGGTAACGCTTTATTTCGATATCAAGAATTCAGATCTAATATTTTTGGTTCTAAGGATTGTGTGTTGGCCAGTAACATACGTTTGTTTTATGTGGTATTGATATGGAGAATGGCGCTGCTTTCCTTAGAAGCTTAAACGTAACTTTTCACATTGCAACATGAATAAGCTCTCAGTTTCATAGAACACTTATCTATGTTTGATTTATTTGAATTATAATATTTTTTTATCTTATGAAGAGAGTGAACCTTTTCTACGCGCAATTAAGGTATCCGACTACGTTCGGAACCGTGATTTGGCAAAAGCGCGTAAATGGAAAATATTTATATTTAATGTCACTTAGATTAGAATACATGTATACAATTGTTTTAAGGACATTATGAAAAAAAAATTATTTAAATACAATATTTTGGTAAGAAATTAACTTAGAATAACCTTTTTCCAAATGTTCTCCTTTTGTGAAAAATGCTTCTATTGTATTAATATTTTGCCTGTATTCAGCTCAGACCTCTGTACAGAGGCTCAACTAGAATTTTTGAAGTGCATAACTCGGAAGTCGGTTTATCCATGTTTTACGAAACCAGAAGGGAGAAATTTTAAGAAAATACGCCGATAATTATTTCAAATTTTTGTAACTCTGAAAATAATGTGAATTTTTCAAAAATCATAGTTGAGCCTCTGTACAGAGGTCTGAGCTATATACAGGCAAAATAGTAATACAATAGAAGCATTTTTCACAAAAGGAGAACATTTGGAAAAAAGGTTATTCTAAGATAATTTCTTGCCAAAATATTGTACTTAAATAAAATTTTTTGTCATAATGTCCTTAAAACAATTGTATACATGTATTCTAATCTAAGTGACACTAAATATCATGAAAATTATCCATTTATGCGCTTTTTTAAAATCATGGTTCGGAACGTAGTCGGATACCTTAAGTTAATTGTAATTGTGTAACGTAAGTTTATACTAATTGATAGCTGAAAATGCAAGATTCCTGTTTATGTGTTTTTATTACTCTTTGACAAGGAATTTAATAGAAAATTTACTTTTATTAAAGCAATAGGAATATAATTTTCACCATCTTTAAATGTTATTCTCACTCATACATAACGGATAGTTCTACTTAAATACATATATTGTATACAAGAAAATTGGAATAATCTGGAATTGTTTGTTCAAATGCGTCAAATTACCTATAATCAAATACGGGTTTTCGGATTTTAAAGAAAATTTTTTGAAAAATATAAATGAAAAATTTCTACTATATCAATAAAGCTTAAAACTCAATACTATCGCATGCTGTCCATTTAACACAAAAAACAATACCACACTATAATTATGTGAACTAATTTCGGTAGTTTTCAACTTAACCCTCTGGTCGGAACATCAAATTTTGCCGCACTTAGTAACATCCATCTGACAGACGGGTACGAATTTTATTTGTTTTTTTTTTTAATTTTATTATCTTGACTATTTTAAATGTCCATATTGCTCATGAAATTGAGTAGAAATTTTAATATTTAATTCTTTATAAGGCACAATATATTAATATATTTTTATCACAAGAATTGTGAGTAGTATTTTTATAAAAATTTATTAGAAATTATATATATTCATGTAAAAATAATAATACCAAAAAAGAAAAAATAATAGGAATATGCGTATGATAGACGGAGATAGATAAGAAAAATCGCACATAACGTGAGTTGAAAAAAATCGCCAAGTACCACCACGTGATCCTCTCAATTGGGTAGAGTCCAACTGAAGATGTCAAGGCAGCCCACCCCAAAAATCAAACCACAGTGTTATCTATATCAGTGCTTCTCAAACTTTCTATACTTGAGACCCAGCTTTCAATCATAATTTTCGTCGCGCCATCATCCATACAATAACAACGTATTGAATTACATAGTTATATACTTTGACATACGACTTTAATTATAAACCGTACAAATTATCAAGATAAGCATTCAATTTTTTATAGAAAATTATGACATGTCCATAGGGTCACTGGTAATTATTAAAAATGTTCTTAACTTAGTACTGTTAAATTAATTAAGAAACACATTGTGCTGTACTGATGCATTTATTGGTATATTATATCAGTGTAAATATGCATTTTTTTTATTACGCCAAAATGTATTTTGTTTTGCTTCAATTCAGTAAATTAATAATTTTTTAAATAATCGTTTATTTTGAACTTTTCGATATACTCGCGCCTCCCTTGTAGGGTTGTCACGCCCCCCAAGGGGGCACGCCCAGTTTGAGATACGCTGATCTACAGGCATCAAAGGAAATCATCCCCGTCTAAGAGACGGATGCTCCGGTCAGATGGTTAAATATAGGATCAAATTTTATATTCACATCTAAACGTACAAAATTATCTGCATCGAAAAATAATTTATTTATTACTCGTACAGCTCATAGATTATAAGTTAACAAAGACTCAAATTTATTATTCAAAAATAACGTTTTTTCTGACAATACGAAACTTTAGACTTTTTTCTCTTATTTTACAAGTTTTGCATTGTAAATATACCCTACTTCTGCGTATATAAAGTATCTATAAATTACCCACCCGCTTCACTGTGAACGAGTGGTGTGTGAATGTAAATTGTTATAAAATGGTGTCTCAAACTGTGGGGCGCGCCCCCTTTGGAGAGCGTGATAATTCTATGAGAGGGGCGTGAGCATTTTAAAAAGTCGAAAACAAAAGGTTATTTAAAAAATTATAAATTTTCTGAAAGTAAACAAGAAAAATATTTTCTGATATAATAAAATATAAAATACCCATTTACACTGCTATAATACATTTATAAATGTATCAGTACTTTGCAATGTATTTCATTATTAATTTAACACTATTAAATTAAGAACAAGTTTGATAACTATCAGTGACCTCATGGGCTTGTATTAACACTTACATTGATAATTTGTATGGTTTATAGTTAATTCTTTAACTGCCGATTTAAAGTTACGTGATTCGCTTCCCAATGTTACCCTTTTCCACCTAGGGGAGCGTATTTTCATGTATTTTGAGGGGGGAGGAGAAAAAGGAAAAAGCAAATCCTCTNAAATCTACTGAAATGAGTAAATCCTTTGCAAACACTGGCAAGTTTCTTTTATTGCATTCCAAAGCCTTCGGAATAATTTTATGAATAGCAGTGCACAGAAAAGATCGTACTTTGGAAAGACGTACATATACGTCCAGAAAATCGATGCTTTAGCAGATCGAGACGTTTATATACGTTGGTAGCATATAAGAAGGTAAAGAAGTATTGTAGCTTTTTAGTGTCAAAGTATAGTATTATTGAATTCAATACATTGTTATTGTATGGAGGGGGCGCGATGTAAATGATGATTGAATATTGGGTCCCGGATATTGAAAGTTTGAGAAGAGAGCACTGCATTATAATGTTACTGATATCTAATTTCTAGCATTAAGCTTTCAGTTGTATTAAAAAATATCTTTATGGCCCTCATATACTAGTTTAAAAAGGACAACTTGAATTTCAAGAATGGAAGCACATTTATCTTCCCCTTGGGAATCATATTCTACAAAACAAACTCTTAACTGATCTCTGCTCAACAAGAGAAGCCAAACTTCAAACTAAATCTGAAGTATATAAATCTAAAGGTTCAAAAATATGAATATTTATTTTTTACAATCCAGCAACCTCCCCTTCCCCCATTCTCGGGAGTCGATTTCCCCAAAACGCATTTTTAGCAGATCTCTACTCTACAAAAGAAGCATATCTGCTAAATTTTTTCTGTAGGTCTAAGATTTCAAAAACAGGAGTTTTTGTCTGTTATTTCTTCGCCCCTCTTCGATGTCGAATTCCACAAAAACCTTTCTTGACGGACCTATACTCAAAATAATAAATGATAGTTAAAAAAAACTAAAAAAAATGCGCTTTTATTATAGATCATTTTGTTTGTTGTATTTGTATTAACCATGAGCGTTTTCCTTTAGGTTTGTAACTAATCAAAAAGTCACCAAATATGGAATTAATCGCCAGTTAGGGAAATGGGATCTGGAGTTAGTCGCCAAATCTGTTAATGGGAAATCGTTAATCCAGATGATCCTGATCAGAACTATGGAACAAAATTATTAATGTATTGTATTGCCATGATAAGTGTGCAAAAATTCGAATTAATATGACCTTTTAAAGTGGGTAAAAATCTAGTTTAAAGATACCGTTGCAAACAGGTAAAGCTAGTAAAAGCGTGTTAAAAAGAAAAATCTTGCCAAATTTCATTTGTAGGACTGATAGTTGGGGAGGTCTTGTGATATGTGAGTGAGTCACTTTTTTTCTACATACATATATGTGGAATCCGTTATCCTGCAAAACAGGATGATTCGAATCTATGTACAGTACTTGCCTACTATGATCCTGTATTATAATTTCAAGCAATATCATGAATAACTGGATAGCTTTAAAATATTTATGATAACAAATAACAGTAAAACACATTAATCAGCGTACGTCAAAGCCTTTTAAAGTAATCCAGCCATATTATTGGATGAATAACTCGGCATCCAAATAAAATGTGACTACATTTAAGGTTTTCGCTATCCAAAAAAAACATTTCTATGCTTCCGCTCTTTCCATGCCCTACCCCTCTCCCTGCAATTTTTCGCCATACACAATTCAAACAATTTTGCTTTGAAAAAGGAGAAATAAAGCGTTCAGAAAAATGTGACGGTCGCCTTCACGGGGAAAATAGCCTTTGAAAATTCAAAATACCAATTTGAGACTTGAATGAGCGCATAAAGTTTCAGTATTATGGGGGAGGCATTTTAGATATAAAAACTGCGCTCAATTTCAGGTGTTCCTGATTTAAATGTTCGCTGTTTGTAAGAAAGCAATTGCATAATAAATATCCAAAACGTTCTTTTTGAATAGGTTCTTACTATGCTGAAAGAAAACAGGAATTCCAAGTGGATAGAATTCATTGTAGGGGAAATAGAAGGGAACTGGGTTATACAGCAATAAATTGTGGTTCTTGAAACCAGTATTTATACTAGAGGTTTATTTTATAACAGCGTTTGTTCAGCATTTATATATATGCAAATCTTGTAGAGTAAATTTGCATTTTTTTAAATGACTATGTTATATTGATCGTCGCAACGAAAATGCCAAACAGCTTCATATTTTATTGAAAATTTTCATGTTTAAAGAGATTTCCGGACACATTCAAGTATTTTGATGAAGCACAAATTGTTATCAGAAAAACGAAAGAAAGAGAGACAGATTTTGAAAAATTAATAATAGTAGCTATACATTATAAAAAAAAAAATATCGTGCAGTAAGTAGAACAAAAAGAAAAACTTGAAATTTAACAAGTTTGATCTAAGTCCCAAAAGCGACTAATTGATCTCTATGGTAGATTTAAAACATGTGTGATTATGATTTCATCTCACTAATTGCGTATACAGATGATATGTTCAGTTATGGGTACCATAGCAATTTATATTTTTCTCCGCATGTTTAGAAAGAATTTGATACAGCCATATCTTCTCCACATTATACCCTTTAAACGTTATTTAAAATTTTAGAAACACCACCACCATAACACAATTAGTGTTGTTAATATATTAATGATTGAGTCGAAGAACAACTTCGTAATTTTATCTTCATAAATGTTTATTTCTATAAATATTAAATAAGTCTGAAAATGAGTCAGGTTCCCACATTTTTAATCTTACATTTCACGCATTTAAGGATACAAAAGATTAAAATATTAAGATACTTTGTAACCATCAATAATAATTGGATGACTCTTTGAGATTCAAGAACTTATAATATGTTGATGAAAATATTTAAGCATACAACGTTTTCCTAATTAAATATTTACGAACATTTAGCAACACAAACATAATGAACGACCTTCGGTTTCGTCAGGATTTATTTAAATCTTGAATATTTTATTGATATTACCATACTACACATATTTAGTAGTCACTATTCATTTTGTTCAGTTTTTAACTTCTTATTGTCTTGCATAAATGTGGATCTTGAATAATTTCTTATTTTGTTTTAGCTAAAATGTCGCATGATTCATAATAAATAACTATTTACCAACAAACATATATTATAATTTAACGACTCTAAATACTAATATAACTATTCAATGAAAGATTAAATATGTCTTACAAGTGGTATTTTATATATTAGAAGGAAATTAAAAGAAAAAAAAATTAGAAATTAGAAGGCATTCAGAATGAAAGCGTAAATTTTCATAGGGGATGAAGCTATACTCTTGAAAAAAGCCTGAGCAACGCCGGGCTAAGCGAAGGGGAAACAGACGCGTCCAACTGGGCAAAGACGTAGAAAAAATTACTAAAAAGGGAATTTTAAGGACATAATATAGAAATTACACACAGATCAAGAAGTAATGGATACGAGACTACAAGAAGTGATTTCCTGTGGCAAAACGGTATGCATTCGAAAAAGCCCGTGCAACGCCGGGTCATGCAGCTAGTATATTATAAATGAACGACTCTAATTACTAATATAACTATTCAATTAAAGATTAAATATACTTTTAAAGTGATGTTTTAAATATTATTATTAAAGAAATAGTCTGAAAATGGCACTGAAATGAAAATAAAAAAATAAGGCATAGTAACTCAGAAATTTACAAATGCAGATTGTTAGATGTTAAAAAATAAACTAAAAGTAATTAATTAGCGGTCGGGTTCAGTAAAGCCACTTTAAGTGTATTAATCATTTATTAATTTAGATTAAGTTATTCAAAGGCAATGAATAACATTATATATATATATAACAAAATTAAGGACAAATTACACTGAAGTTTTTTTGTAATAGTTTCCGCATTTTCCTGTAATGTAATTTAGTAGTCGCTAGATAGCGCTCCTGCTACTAGGAACCATCTATTATGACTAGAGTGGTTACACAAGTAATTTCCCTGATCTAAAAGCTACAAATTAAAGACGCATAATAAACAGACTATGAACAAATCGCTCCAGTAAACTAAATATATTTTTGTAAAAAAGCATTATTGTAATAAAAGTTATCTCTCTGTAGATATTTATTATTTTAGAAAAATTTAAGGTAATCAATATATCTAAATCTAATTTTATCATTTTTTGTTTTTATGAATTTATTGAAATCTATAATGTTTAAAAAAATATTTTTACTGTTCTTGAAACTTGTATGAAGTTATACATATATATTTTAAACATCTACTACTATTTTTACGATGTATAATTAAATTAAAAAAATAATATTTGGCAGTAATTAAAATTTTCTTTTTAATTCTTGAAAATTATAAAACCAACCCACAAATAGCTTCAAATTATACCGTTAATAGTCAAACAATCCGGATACCAAAATTATTAAAATATATTTTTCTCAAACTTTCAATATTTGCGACCCAATTTTCAATCATAATTTTCATGGCCACCATCCCCCTCCATACAAACAGCAAAGCATTGAATTCAATAATACCATACTTTGAAGCTAAAGCTACATTATGAGTTTAATAATAAACCGCACAAATTATCAAGATTACTATTAAATTTTGTATATAATATTATATATGACAAACCTACGGAATCATTAATAATATTATATACAAAAATAATCATTAGGTTAGGTTAATTAGTAAAATCGGTAATATTAAACTGTTTTTTTTAAAATTTAGTATTGTTATTATTACTGCAGTACTTCTCAAACTTTCAATATTGGAGATCCAATTTTCAATCATAATTTTCCTCGCGCCCCCTTCATACATTAACAATGTATTGAATGCAATAATAATGTACTTTGACGTTAAAGCTACATTATGATTTTAATTATAAACCGTACAAATTATCACCAAAAGTATTGAATTTTGTATATAATATTGTATTTGATAAGTCAATGGGAGCACTAGTATTTATTAAACACGTTCTTAACTTAGTATTGCGATATTAGTTATCAAATACATTGTAAAGTTCTAATACATTTCTAAGTATATTATATCAGGGTAAATGTGTATTGTATTTTTTATTATGTCACAATGTATTTTTTTTGGCTACCTTTAAGTAAATTAGTAATATTTAAAATTTTTCATCTTCGACTTTTTGAATATCCCCTCGTTGGTTTATTTTTACGCCTCACAGTTTGAGAAACGCTGTAGAACTGTATTGTTTTTAATTTAGTATCGTTATTAGAACTGTATTGTTTTAAATTTAGTATTGTTAAATTAATTATGAAACACATTGTGCAATACTGAAATAAGTGTAGTTTATCAGTGTAAATGTATATTTTATTTTTTTATTACATCAGAAGGTATTTTATATTTTGTGCTTCATTTCACTAAATTAATATTTAAAAAAAATAATAATCTTTTGTTTTCAACTTTTCGTTATGCTCGAGTTCCCCATTTAGTGTTATCTTGCTACCCTAGGGGACACGCCCCACAGTTTGAGAAATGCTGATATATAGTATTGAGGCTAAACAGTCACAAAGAAAAATCTTCACCCACAATTTTTCCCTTCAAACACAGCCGACAAGAACTTCACTGATATAAAAATAAAAACTCCCTGACAATGGACAATTTTCTTTCTACATCTTTTGTCCCATAGCGAAATTCAATAAACACATGCATCAAGTACCTCTGCAGTGGAAGGACTGTACTTGAGTCCAGTAACCAGGGTAAGCTTCCTGAAATTCGTCTACATAAAGCACCATGTCTTCAGGGATTAATCATTCCACAAACAGCTTTGTCAACCAGACACACTGATCCATCACATGGGGAGATAGTGTCCCACTCCCAATAGCGCTCGATACACACTGTGCTTATAGAGATTAAATAATCCATCTTGTAACAGGATTTAGCTGAATAGGGTCAACTAAGAGGAGAGTTGTGAACATGGCTTTATATGGAATGGAACTTGTTCGGCTACGCGAAAAAGTGACTTGTGCTATGTTAAATATCGTTGTTATGAGGAAATCAATGATGTTACTAACTGATTAAAATAAGTTCTCCAGTCTATTTGCTTAAAATATATTTTACACGAAAAAAATTTAAAAATTATAAATATTTTATATATAAAATCTACATGTGTAGAACAAATCACTTGCTAATTCTTAACCAGATATCCGGAACTATTGGACTTGCAGACTTAAAATGTATTAAAACTTGAATGAGAATATACAATTCTTCGCGAAGAGAAATACGCGTTTTACAATTAAGATTTCTTCTTTTTTTTTTTATATATCTGATGCATTTTTTATTTTGTTTTCTTAATCAGCCCACAACAGATTTTATTGGGATAATGATAAAATTAATCAAAAGTTATATAAAAGCAGATCGTTTATGGAATATTTCTCTATGATATTATAGGCCTTCTGTATAACTTCAAACGTATTGTTTTCAAAAAAGAGCTGGCTACCAAAATTATATTCAAACCGAGTTAAAATGTTCACTATGCAAATAATTAGCATTTCTAGTGCTGTGTCCATCTTCATCTTCGAAGATGTATAAGAGCATCATTCGAGTCATTTTGGAATTCGCCCTAGGAAGGATTTTTAAATTTAGAGAATGCGTGTTATCCTTCAGAGAAATCATTGTCGTTCAATAAAGTTGGTCTATAATGTGTGTGAGGAGGGATGCAATTAGAAATCATTGAACAACGATATTAATTGCTCCAGATTCTCTCCATACCATTACACGTGACGATAGTACATATTGTGTGTATAGCACTAATGGATCATTTAGCAGTGTCAAGAGCATAAAATAGGATAAGTTGCACGAATCAGTGCAATATATGTAGAACGTCAAATGCCACGATTATTTTGCCTCAGAATTACAAGGGTTTGTACGAACATGAACAGCAGAATATCTCAGCAATTTCTTTACTGCAGACAACAATACAATGATACGATTAGAAATCAGGAGACACCTTGACTGCAGTGACATCTTAAAAATTATGGAAGCCCTGAGACCCCATGCAAAAGTAGATCCCTCTTGTGTCCTCTTGAATAGATATGTGGAGGTGGATATCTATATAAACCAGTAATAGCCTCCATGCTAAGACGATCGTTTTGGCATGGTGGCTAAGATACTCGTTTTCGGATAGGAAGGTGCCCAGTTCTAATCTTCCTTCGTTGGTGACCCTGGCCGTGCAAAAAGAACCGCAGCAGTCGTGGCGCCATCTATTCACCGCAAATGAAACCAAGCCGTCACACACGATGACGCATCCCTCAAAGCCGGCACACTCAAAGTGACGCAACTGCTCACACGCTCACCACAAATATGGTATCGTTCGTTCACCTATTCGCCGTATCACTGGCAGGGAAATAGAGTGGTGGTGGATATGTATATAAACCAGTAATTAGCGTCCATGTTAATATGATCGTTTTGGCAAGTTCGCTAAGATACTCGTTTTCGGATTGAAAGGCGCACAGTTCTAATTTTCCTTCAGATACTATACAGCATACGGTTTCAAATATTCATATAAACGATAAACCGTAAAAAAATATATGTTTTTTCTACACAATATAACAAACTTAAGCACAAATTGACTCGTCTACATGAGCATATAGACGAAATGGGCAGTGGCGGTGCTTGGTGGTAGACTTAGAGGTAGACGACGGACATGGATGACATAATAATGCAGTCTTTTGACTTGTATAAGTTGACATGTATAGTTGGAAATTCCCAGTTTTAGGAGAATATATTTGGAAGTGACATTTGACGATTATAACTGTTCAGATCATGATCTAATTGAGGTAGATTTGTCAACTAGACAAGCTGCGTCGGTGGCCCTGTAAACAGACCCATTTGACCGATATCTTAAAACTACTACACTTTATATGCATTCGATATTACGATTTGAGGATTGCACATTTGTAAGCCCAGAGTAAGCGTTGCCGGTAAAAGGCAAAACCAGTGATCTGTCTGATTGTCCTTTCTACCTTCAAATCTAACCTACAGACACATTCCAACTAAAACGGCACCAAAACACGTGAAATGCAATATTCAAGATTTATACTCCCATTAGATTACTTTGACGTATTTTCCTAGCTATTAATTGGTTCTATGGCTTCTACTGAATATGCCAAATAGATAATTGGAGAGCGACTGGTACAATACACATTTACACAGCTACCCCAGGTCAAGCAATAAGCAAAAGCAGCATCGCTCCCATACTTTAACAAGTCTTTCATTCCTTATCGAAACAAGGCCAGAGATTATTGCTAAATGAAATAGCAACATCCAGTACTGATATTATCGTTTCGCTTCTCAGTAAGCTGTGTTATAATCACTACACACCCTTACATAATATGGTAATTGTCTAACTTTATTGTATACTACACGAATTTGCCTTAGATATCTCTTTTCCTTCTTGGAATTGCATTCATAATAGCCAGCAGAAAAAGTTTAAAGGGATTTGAATTATATATTAAATCAACATTTGTTATTTCTTTTACACTAAACTTATACTATTAATTTTCCAAAAGAAAGCACAAGGAGGCTTCAAAGTTCTGTCTGTAATATTTTTCAAAAAATAAAACGGCAATTTTATTAATATTTTTTTTTAACTTTTAGAATATTGTTAAATGTATTTCATAGTAGACTTTTATATGAAATATTTTATATTTACCGTCATTATATATATTACCTTGGAGGTTTTTTTTTTAAATTCTTTTTATTTCAGAGACTGAGAAATGTCTAAGAAATATTTTTAGACATTTAGAATTAAAATAGCTATACGTTTATGTATAACAACAATCGTTTTCCATATAAGCAGACACCGATTGTTAGCCAAAGGATGCATTTATTTATAATAGTATCCAAAGTTTCCCAAGACCTAACTTTCAAATTTGTAAGAAAGCAACTATTTTGTTTGTGTTCTGAAATCCCTCACCTTTTTTATGAAGATTTATTCAATTGGCTCATGCAATATGAATAAAAAGCAGCTGTGAATAGAGCATTTAAACTGCGAGAGCTATATTGTATTTTTTAATAATTATCTACGTTTTCCTATTCTGCTTCGAATCATTAATTGTAAGAAAGTCAAAATGTTTTCTGATACCAGTCTCTTTGCAGAAATTCAATTAGAGAGACGTATATACATAATTTATAAAATCCTCACACTTATTCACTTATAATTCTTACAATTTCGAGATTTATTCACACCTGGCGTTTATCAAATAGTTTGCATAAAGTTTTAAAACTAGTTAAACGATAAATAAGCAAATTATACAATGAAGTATATGTTTTTCCCTTTAGAATACATGTCATGCCATGAATTTCTACAAGATTAGAAGTAGTATTTTGAACATAATGTTTTTAGAAAAATGAAATTATTGGTTATTTATAATGGATGGTTTAATGAAATATAATGTAGGAATCCCAGATAACAGATAATTTTTAATAAACTGTACTTAAACTAATGTTGAAAACAAGGTGTACATTTAATAATGTTTTTACTTGAAATTATTGTTATTTTTATATCTTAAGTTCTTTTTTTTTGTTTTAAAGTTAGATTGCTATCACTTTTTAATGTTTATCAATTGAAGCATATGATTTATTAACATTTTTGATTCTCACTCAGTAATAAATTGTTTTCCAATTTAAAAAGAAATTTTGTTATAAATCAGGTGATTTAAGGTATAAAAGAAAGTTAGAAATAAGAAATTATAGATTACCTTTTTGAAAAATAAGGATTTTTCTTTTAATTACTTATTATAATTAACAATGAACTTATTCTTGCTGACATGTCTAAGAAAATATATATATATATATATATATATACTAGAGAGCCTTTACATTATATAACCACATGTCACAGATGAGTTCTCCCAGAAATAAACCCGCGGCACATGTGTGGTTGATGCTGTAGTTATATCCATTGTCTTTCAACATGTAGAATGTTCACACATAAAAGACAAATTGTCATGGCTTAGCGTCTGCGAGCATTGTTCATTTGCTATCATTACGAGCAATTGTCCAAAGTGTTATATGGATGGGGAAAGAACAAGTAACCGGCTAGTGGCTTTTCACCCCGAACAAGCTAATTGATTGATTTCAAAAGAGGGTGGAGACTTTTATGCACTGTTCAAAGTAACTGAAGAGCTTCAACTGTTAACAACATCGTAGTTGCGACACGGATGATTTGAGTCAACACACCGTATACGGTTGCGTATATCTATGTGAAGTTGACACCCGAATCACGTTCTTGAACTGTCTGAATGTCAGCCTTAACAGTGCTTGGAGTGAGCCATGTGACATTGGCATTAGATAACAGAAGAATGTAAGAGTTTCACCTGGTCCAGCGAATCACCTCTTTGATCAGTGACATTGATAGGTGAAAAAGAATACATCAATTTTCAACCGAAACACTGGAAATCGGAGTAACAAATGGTTGAAAACATGGTGATTATAATACTACTATAATATTTCCAAATCTCCATGTATTATATTGGGATCCTTCATCTCTATAGATCGATTCCTAAAGTCTATGTAGATATCATTGCAGACCAAATGCACCACTTGTTTGCAACAGTAGTCTCCAGATTAAAAGGGTTTACCAAATGAATAACACATCATATCATATTAACCGTATCGTCAAGGAGTAGCTCAAGGAACACGGGTTAGCCTCCAAATTCTCAACATGAATCCAATCGAACAGATGTATTTCCATTTGGAAAACCGAATCCTTGTTGTCATGTGACCACATCATAATTAACGAGAGTTGCAGTCGTTGGAAAGTGTCAGATTCTAACTCTACCTCATATCATCTATCAGTATCTTATTGAGTGGATGGTTCGCCGAAAGTTGGTACTTTTGAGGGCGAAATTTATTCATTTTTCATATCAAAGATTGTGATACCTCCCACCCTTTGGTGACCGTATCTTTGATTGTTAGCGTGAGATAGAGGTGCAGGGTTTACAAAAGGAATATACATTTTAAATTCTTAATATGAATTTATTAAGAATAGAACTTAAATGTCTAATAAGTTAGACAAATTTAAATAAATGATAATTTAGAATGAACGAACACACAGTGATAGTTGAACCGAATCACGTAACTAAGACCACTAAGTTATAATTATTTTCCGCCTATTCTTACTTCTAATAATATTACAAGTCCTAATATTATTAGAAGAAATATAATAATCAGTCCTACCTTAATCCAAACTAAGATTCGATCTCTATGGAGACGTCTGGACGCGCGTGCAATGGTATGTACCTTGTAACAATGGCTGATTTTTCCATGTAACTCCACGATAGGCTGTCAAGTCCCTCTAGTCTCTTTCACACATAATATTCCCCAAATTGCCCTCCTGCTTACTGAAACTTCTGTTCTTTTAAAAGCTATCTTATTTGCATTTTTTGTTCACATTTCGCTTCTTGGTTTTTGGTTGGAAAAGAGTTGCAATTAATCTTGGCCACCAAAGAACCCAGAGGTTATGTTAAAGAAAAGACGCGTGAGCCCGTCACAAGGTGTCATCATAATACAATGAGTCTTCAATATATACGTATATTTTTCAAAGTAATGTAAAATTTGGAGTTATGCGTTTCATTGATTTTCGGAAATAACATGAGTTGATTACAGAATCGATTAAATGTTTGGTTAATAATTATATTTCCATCTATCACTTGTTTATTAATGTGTGCATAATACTTAATACCTTGTGACCTCAAATAATAATACTTTGGTGATCAGGCGTAATTTGAACTTCAAAAAATTATGAGTTTCCTATTTTAATTTTGATTACTTGCAGTGACTGCAAGGAAACATATACCAATTCCATCATACTAAGTTAATATCTCTAATTAAATAAAAAAAAAACATAATTTATCCTATAGTGTGATGAAAGTAAATAATATATTTCTTGCTCATTATGTGCTTTCGCGAGATCTTCAAAATTTTACCTGTGAATAACACCAAACTGCATATTTTAACAAATAACCCAGTAACTGAGTGGTAGTGTATCGCGCTTCCACGCCACAGACCCGGGGTCGAATCTCGGGCTAGGCAAGGGCGACTCAGCCTTTCATCCCTTCAGTAGGTGAATAAATGAGTACCAAGCTTGTTTGGAAACTTAACACTGGGGGTTCCGTGTCAAACTGACCACTTGACCGAAACATTTGTGCACGCAACCCAGAGGCTACAGTCACGTAAACTGAAATAGCAACATTAGGTCTTGGCTCTTGTGGGTTGTGTTGCGCCACTGAATTCAGTTCAGTTATTTATAAAATAATCATTGCATAGAACATATAAATATTTAATGCTGTGTCTAGAAATATAAAATAATTATAAGTTTCTGGCGTAGAATGATTTTTTATTTAAAACATAATAATTTAATTCAAAACAAAACCCCATGCTATTATTAATTATAGTACACTCTTTCTGCAAAAGAATAATATTTTGAATTTTTTTATAGGGCAGAATAAAGTGAGCTGCAAATACATAAAAAAATTTTAAAAAGTACTGGTGGATGATATGTAATAAAAAGACTGAAAAAAATATCAAAGAGACAAAACCTTCATTTTTATTTTCCACAATTGGAACATTTTAACTGAAGAAAAGCATAGAAAGATATTTTCAGTTTTATATAAAAGATAAATATTAACTTTGTATTTCTTTCTGTATCAACAAACATTTATTTCTAAAAACTCTATACTGTTATCTCAATTTTGAAGGAAATTCAGGACATTCAATTTAAAAAAAAACGTAAGATCGTTATTTTTTAACGTACTTCAGTTTACTTTTTTTCTAAGGAATTTTAAAAGAAATAACTTGAAGGAAATATTATTCGCATTTTATTGAAAACCACATTTATTCGCGATGTATTAAAATAGATTTCTTATGTCTAATTCAGAATTGATATTTGTTTGATTTATTTAGAATCTGATTATTGAAAATTGAACAATTTTATTTTTTATTTCCTTCCTTTGACAAGTGATATTTTATAGAGTAGTAAATAGTAAACGTGTAAGTCCGAAATAATTTTTAAAAACACATTAAACATAACACAATATACTTAATGTTTAATAAATCTTTGATATTTTTAATTTCACATAAACACTGTTGTTAGGCTGTTTAGAAATTCCATTAAAAATAAAATGAGAAGTATGCAGTTAAGAATACTTAACCTTGCTCGACCCTTGTAAAATTCGCAAGAGAAGATATTTTAGAGTTTTTTTCAAATCGCAAACAAAACATTCCTTAAAAATATTTTTAAATTTTTTAATTATTATAATTTTTATTGTAAAATTAATTAATTAATTTCTATTAAAAGTGTGTCTGCCTTGCATATAATTTTAGAGTAGTTACATAAAAAGTTTTAGCACCACACACTTTAACTTAGGATAAAAAAATGTCCAACAAAAATTTGAAATGAATCATAGGTAATTCAAGAATATAATTTTTGATTCTTCAAAGTAATTTTTAAAAAATCTCGTAATATTTAAGCTGCGAAATCTTTAAAGAAAATGTGAAAAGAAAACCATCCACCCAAGTCGTAAATTTCTTTATTAAGTAAAATATATAACTTCCTATCAAACTTTACACGAACAAATATAGATATTCCACCCAAAAAGGACTGCCTTAACACTAAACATACCATAACGGGTCAAATGACCCATTTTGAACTTATGCATTGAAAATGCACGTATTATCTTATTACTTTTGCTTATTTGACTTCATGACTTTTTGTAAGTAATTAATCTACAGTTATTATACTATTTTTTTTATTTGTTTTGCTTTTTTTGAGTAATACTTGTCATATACCATTATCTACCACAACAGGTCATTTGATCCGGAGAGCAATTTTTGTTTTATATGCTTATCGAGTCATTGTTGTAGTCGGTAAGTTGCACGTTTCTGTAAAGACTGTTGCGTAAAGTTGTTCATTCAAAATATCTGAGAATAATTTCAATAAAAATCTAAGTTCTAAGTCTTTCAGATGGCCTCTAAAAGTTTTTTTCAATATCCTTGATTTAGCTGGCATAAATACCTGGATTTTATACAAGCAAGCGACAGGAGAAAACATTTCAAGACAAGAATTTTTACTCAAGCTATCAGTAGAACTTGGCGCCGATTTTCGAGAATCCCGTGAACAACCAAAACAAAGAAAAATTACGAAAGTATCGTTGTCTATAAGATTGATTGAATATTAACGTCGCACTGTTCAGCTACACGAGGGTTTTTGGCGACGGACCACGTAATTTTGAACCATGGTCAAGTGACGTGGACGACACCTGAGCTGGCACCCCCCCTCTCTCCTATCTACCACACCACACCAACGGGAGGACGTTTCAGCTCTCGACAGATTTAACGTGCATCGCTGCCCTACACGGCGGGTCTTTAGTGGTAGAGGCTCGAACTCATGACAAGACAAGCCACAGTCCGATACCTATACCACTCGGCTACCGCGGCCAGGATAGTTGTCTAAGTCTACTACAGATGCTTATCAACGTAAGTGATGTCAAATAGGATACTGTAAAGAAAATAAAACCAACAAAATTTGCTCTAAATGTAAAAAAAAAAAATATGTTTGCGGAAAATGTACAATGGACACACTTATATGTAAAAAATGCGATCAGCAATGAATTAAAAATTCTAAATTTTTTGCTATTGTAAAAGAAATGGTCAATTTACTATTTTGTTTTATTATAATAAATTTAAATTTTATTTTTATTTCCTTCCTAACATCCATGGTTCATATATTCAAGCATAAAACATAAAGTCGGGTCATTTGACCCACTATGGTAGAAATAGGTATCTATTAAGTGTTGGTATGATTAGTGTTAAAATCAAAAACCAACCAAGAATCTCCTTGTTTTCATAATTATTTTTTGAACAATATATAAAGGAACAATATATTTAAATCTCTTAAGCAAATTCTGCTGTTTTCACATGAGTATTCATATAATTTTCTCTTAATTTCGGAGTCATAAAGTTCCCCATTGCTCCGCAGCTGGCTTATCACGTTATTTTTTCAATTCCTACTATTAGTTCACTCTCTCCTTATATATATACATATATATCTTGCTCAAAATTTCAATCGTTAATTAAATTATTTCTATTCATCCACTCAAGTTCAAATACATTGTTTTGAACTTGTAGTAGATGACACTTTATATTAATATAGTTTTTTCAAATAATCGATCATTAATTAAATTAAAAAATAAATAAATAGTAACAAACAAAAATAATAGTCCAACAGCATATATAGAAAGGAAAGGTGATTGTTCTGTCCCTGTAGCGAAATGGATAGCGGGTTGGACTTCTAATCCAAAGGTCGCGAGTTCGAATCCCACCTGGGAATACCTAATTTATGTGAGAATGTGATTTCTTTTTTGCTATACTATTTTATTAGAACTTTTTAATTTAATTAGTGAATAAATAGTAACAAACAAAAAATAGTACAACACCCTATTTAGAAAGGAAAATGGAAAATTGCAAGGGAAATCGCTTTCTATTTTGCCACTTAATATTATGAATATGTCATATGTATAGACGTATTTATATAAATTGTAATTATTTCATAAAAAAGTTACTAAAACAAAATTTATCTTTGTTGACCAAAGTAGGAATTGACTTAATTTTTTTTTATATTACTTGTTTATCCTTAAATTGTGGTAGCATAGCTCTCTTTAAGAAAATTTTTCCAAAATTAGTCTTCATCTAAAAATTCATATATTTTTCCTAATTCCAAAAAAATTAGTACTCCAAGGAATCTTTTAAGCACAAAAACAAAAAGTATTTTGTAAAAACTTCAGATGCAACATTTAGTTTTTCAGAATAAATCAGCACTTCGCTTAAAATGTAATATTGAACCATTTTGCAAGATTTCTAATTTATATTACAAACGATGTTATCGATGTTGATTGTAAATAATAAACGCATTGCGCTTGAAATCAGCTAAAAATGAATATATATATATATATATATATATATATATATATATAAAGAATAAGGCACGCCTTTTTGAACAAAACACAACTGCTGCTCGTGATTCTTTTATGACCTACCCACACACAAGGAAATGTGTGCTTTTAATAAGGCACTCTTTCAAAATACACATAAAATATTTTTTCACTTTATACTTTTATGACATAAATGATAAAACAACTTAATATTTTTTTTAAAAAAATATATCATAATGTAAACTTTGACTTATGTGAATGCTTCATACAACGTTTCTTTTTTTCCTGTTAATTTCACAACATGAATCAGTCACGCGTCTCCCTCTCTGTCTCTCTCTCTCTCTCTATATATATATATATAAATGTTTGTACATGTGAAATCACATCACTCCAACACCATTCAACAGATCACTATGAAAATTGGAATGTGTATGTATTTTTTTGTGGAGAAGGATTTTGTACTATCCTCTTTGTAGCAGATCCCTACTAGGTAGAGCTATAGCATATCAACTTCTGCGCCATTCCTTCAATCGCCAGATTGCAAACGTGGTCACTAAAAATGAGGCCAACTTGGCTCTATCACCAACATTTCGCTATGTTTCCATTGAATCGCCATTATAGTGTAAGGGACGGCGTTGCTTGTGAATAGTACAATTTTAATATAAAATAAATACAACAGAAAGTAATATTAACGTATTTTACATCCAGATATAAATTATTTACACTATTTTGAGCGTTCATTACACAAATTGTGTGACAATGTGTTACTTTTGCTGAGCAGAGATCAGATTAGAAAGTTGTTCTCAAAAATCGATCCCCAAGAGAGTTACGGGGTATTAATAATAATAAAAATAATAATTAAAAAAAAAACATCCTTTTAATCAGTTATTAGACCTTTATACTTGAAATTTATCAAATATATTTTTTTTCCTGTTCAACTGAGATATGTAAAAAGCTTTTTTTGTTTTGTTTAATTTGTACATAACGTTAAAGTTAACTCATTAAAAACTTATTTATACTTTAATATATATTGTTTAATTTTTCGATTCATTCGTGCAAATAACGTGTATACCAGCTAGTATATATTAAATTTAAAAATCTAATTTTAGATCAAATACTTTCATGTACATGAAATACAAAAACTGATATGTTTTTGATACGATATTTAATTTCACAGGAAAAACAAAATATAGTTAATATTAATATAATTTATAAATATAATTATAAAATAATATAAATTTATAGCTATTTATAAATTTAATAATTTATAAAATATAATCTTAAATCGATATAAATTTCATTTAATCACAAATCGCTTATAAAAAATCCCAATAAAATTTTTCAAGCCTTCTTTTATCTATGAACTTTAAAGTTTCAGCTTTTTGTTAAAACAATTAGAAAGACGTTGAAAATAGCACATTAGGGAGGTAACTTCTATTGTATTTACTTCATCATACATCTAAGCTGTGATCCCTGGTGGGAGGTGTTTTTCTTAATTAAATTCGATCCACCTCAATACTAAAAGAACTTTATTTTAATTTATTTTGTTTTATATTAAACATGCTCTTTTGTGTTGTCGAAGTAACCGGTCTAAACATTGTGTTTTATAAAAGATGATGAAGATTAACTTAATGTGGCAATTCTTCATTATACTTACCATTTCTGCCATTAACACATCATCACAAAAAGTTATTACATTTTACGTTTATTACAGTGGCAGAAAAATTATTCTTTGTTTCCACATCGATAAAGCTTTCAGCCGTTTCTTATGTGAAAGTCCAGAAATAATGAAGATCAGTATTTTCCTCGTAATTACTATATGCTCATAAGTAATAAGTAAGCTCATGTATTTTTCAATAATTATGCGCTGAGTAAATTACTGAACTTGAAACTGGCGCGATTAAGGAAATCATTATCTAGTTTGCTAGAAAAATGTAAATTACTTATATTTGATAAAAAAAGAAAAACGTTTCTGCACGAACTCTTCAGTAATTTAACAAAAATTTGTCAAAAAATATATTATAAAATGTCGTTACGGTTTTTGCCACTGCTATAAAACTAAAATAAAACAGGTTTTAGAGCAAAGTGGAAATTTATTTTAATATCCAAGTATATTAAATGTAAGGTTAAGAAAATTATCGAAGTCTTTAATCACTTTTGTACTCAAAGTTTGCACATTCAACCCAAAAGCAATAAATATTAATAAAAATCATATAAAAATGTATATATATTCGATTTTTAAGGAATATATTTCTTGATTACGTTTACTTTCAGCTTAATTTTAGAAAGAAAAAAAATATTGGAAACAAAAGCTTTTTAAAAAAGTTGAATTTTTTAAAAACTTTTCTTCATTTTGTAAATTTAGGTATCCAAACGCGTATAGAGTACTTTTTTTAAAACAATAGCATACTTAAATATTATAAAATTATTTATAGGTATCAATACTAACAACAAATGCTAATATTTATCACAAACAATATTTTAAAAAAATATACATAAATTTTACAAAAATCCCAGTTATAAGTCATACTTTAGCAATATTTTTGAAACGCTTCAAAGCCATTAGACAAAAAAGTAATAAACTTATATCAGTAAAAGTAGTACTAAAACAAATTAAATGTATTATTTAGAGAATGTGCTAAAAGCTTAACGTTTTATAAAAATTTAAAAATTTTAGAGTTAATTGAGTGAATAATGTAACAATTTTTATGAGATCATTATTTGAATAACAGGCCATAACTCAACAATATTCATACAATAAGAAACGTTTTAGTACATTCTCGGGAAAAGTATAGAAATATCAGGTTAAAAAAGTATTATCGAAATACGCTTACAACATTTTGAGTTATCATACTCGCCGTTATAGATTTTAAACTATTTAAATGCCCACTTTTGGTAAAGACCTGTGAATGGGCTTTAAGGAATTTTCTATTAACCCTCTTGGGGAATCTTTAGGGAAATCAATTGAGTTATTTCACAGCCATCCCTATCAAGAAGAAACCTTGATATTCAGATTAAGGTATCCGACTACGTACGGAACCGTGATTTTAAAAAGGCGCATGAATGGATATTTTTCATGATGTTTAGTGTCACTTAGATTAGAATACATGCATAAAATTCTTTTAAGGACATTTTGACAAAACAAATTATTTAAATACAATATTTTGGCCAAAAATTAACTTAGAGTGCCCTTTTTTCAAAATGTTCTCCTTTTGTGAAAAATGCTTCTATTATAATACGATTTTTCCTGTATATAGCTCAGACCACTGTACAGAGGCTCAACAATGATTTTTGAAAAATTCACATTATTTTCAGAGTTACAACTAATTGAAACAATTATCGGCGTTTTTTTCTTAAAATTTCTCCCCTCTGTTGTCGTAAAACAGGGATAAAACCACTTTTAAGTTATATATTTCAAAAATTCTAGTTGAGCCTCTGTACAGATGTCTGAGCAATATACAGGCAAAATATTATTATAATAGAAGCATTTTTCACAAAAGGACAATATTTTGAAAATGGGTCATTTTACGTTCACTTTTTGTCAAAATATTGTAATTAAATAATTTTTTATTGTAATACTATTCTTAAAACAATTTTATATACATTTTCTTATCTAAATGACACTAAATATCATAAATATTATCCATTTATACGCTTTTGCAAAATCATGGTTCCGAACCAAGTCGGATACCTTAACTAGTATATATATAGTGGATGTATAGTAATCGAAAAGATAAGAAGAAGAAACTGAACGCAGTGCTGTTACAGTAAGGATCGGAATTTTTAGAAGTGCTATTATAGGTCGGGATTTATCTATTCAAATAAATTAAGGAAGTTAGGGTTCTTAAGATAACTTAAAGTAAAATTAAGCGATTAGGGTTTTAATCGCTCATTCACATAAGATTTTGAGCTACGATGTATCACTCTGGATTTTCCCTCTATAGTTGGCTTGTCTTTGGTTATTATATTTGATAATAATGAATTGGATTTCTCATGGTTAGTTTGGGTCATCAATCCTTACCCCCTACAGATTTAGGTCCAGTAAATGAAGAGATGGCATCCCCAGGGGGAGGCTATCACAAACCCACTTCCGGTTTCTGCAATTTTATAAAATTGATTGGAACTTAGTCAGTAGGTTGCTTAAAAACAAAGAAAAAGTATGGTTTGTTAAGAAAAAAAAAGCTCAATTAAAGAAAATAAAATAAAAAACAAAAAATATGTTTTTTAACCAAATTTTCTCATTTCAACTTGCTCGGATATACCTTAAGTAACACAAATTGTTTAAAATACTAAAATAAGTTTTATAAATTCTCATAAATGAATGGCGAAATATTTCTAAAACATGTATCTATGTAAAAATTTGTTTCCGTTCCTCCGTTACAAAATATGTCAGCCATACTATTAATCCTAAAATTTAAGTGTTTTGTCTAATTTAGTACGATTTTTACCTTTTAATTCACTCATAAAATTCTGGAGAAAAGCAAGATGCGAATTTGTATAAAATCTTTAATACGCTCAGTGAATAATCTTTGTCATATGGGTGGTTTATTTTCTTTTCGCCAACCGATTCGAAACACTATTTCAAAGTGCTTTTCTATGCATATATTCAGTCTGCCATTTCGGTTTCAACATTCCGTCAAAATTCTTGAAAGCATGCACATCCCCTAACCCAATCCTCTCCCAGAAGACGTCAAGAAAAATGTTAAAAAGTGCACTCGTAGCAAATATTTCCTCCTTTTTTTTTCAAAAAAAAACTATCCACGTTTAAATATTTCCAGCATACCAGTAGTGCGAAATCACATCTGCTTTATCAGTGATCTACAAATGAGATGCAACCATTCTCGAAATTTCACTGAATATTCTATGATGTACGCTCGTTTCAAAAATACAAATCTTGATCTCTGCGCTTCGTCATTAGTCGCGAGGCGCTTTGTAAAAATTCGAATGAAACAGAAAAGGAAATTTTGGAGTTTCTTTTCTCGTATCGTGTAACACGTTGGATCAATGTATGTATTTATTTTGATTTACGAGAAACGTGGGTTGCTATGGATCTCGGGCCTTATGAATGTAAAATTCTGTGATTTTGAATTTTTCTGCACGGATACAAGATGAGTTCATTATTGAAATGAGAGGGGACAGGTGAATTTGATACATGTGTAAAGCAAATCAAACATAAAAATATACTGAAAATATACTAAAATGTGTGGCTATATACTTATTTAAAATGTATGCATAAATAACAGTATTTCAAGACGTTAGCTTAGCAGAAAAATCGTTAGTAGAATGTTAATATTAAACACTCTAGAGAATATAATCTGCAAAAGTATCTTTTGATTCCTAAAATAAATCAAATATATACTTTCAGGTTAAACAACAGATTATTAAATTGTTTATTTTCAATATTTCTTTCTACTTATTTCTCATGTACACTATTTGTTATTTGCTTTAAAACTCTTCAAACCCATATATTGAATGTATGCCACTGTAGTAAAATAAATATTGTATATTTATTGTATTGTACATTATATTTTATAAAATAAAAAGCTTATATTATTTTGTGTTATATATATGTTTAGATAAAAAGTTCTTTATTCAACATTTAAACATTTCTTATTGAATTAAAATGGTAAGCAAACGTTTGCAATTTAAACTGATTCTGGTTTATCCAGGTTAAGGTTCTATTATACGATTGCAAACTCTTTGATATTTGAAATGAACGATAGAAGTACATGAGAATTTATTGTAATGTTTAAAAGATACGTTTAAGTAAATGTAAAACATCACAGAATGTAACTGATAAAAATAATGACAGAAAACCTGTGAGTACAAATATTATTTTAAAAGAATGCAGAGTATGCTTTTCTGAACAACTTCATCGAGAAACAAAGAGACCATTGGTCTTCTTACAGAAAATAATTCGATGATTGACACAAAGTCACTTCGTAAATGGGGTTTATCGCAAAATGTTATTAAGTAACATGTAAAATCAACCAAATTTCAAATTCTATAATATTTGGAATTTGTATTTAAGCACTTATACCACCTAAAAATAGACTTAAAACTAAAACAAATTTTTAAAAAATTTATAAATCATTTAATAAAATTTTATTTCACTTTTATTTTAGGTAAATGTGGACTGGGAATTAAGCAATACATTATGTGACTTCTACATTGCAGTTGACGTGACTTGCAGCACAGCTTCTATCTTCAATTTAGTGGCCATAAGCATTGACAGGTGAATTTTTATTATATTGCTTCGTAGTGTTTGTTTTTTTACGGATACATGCAAGATCTTTTTAAATAAAAATAATGTATGATGGATCAAAGTTTTAATGATGCTTAATTGAAGAAGGAGGTTACAGGAATTAAATAAATTCATAAAGTTTTAAATAAAGTGTTACTAATGTAAAAAAAAAATGTTGCATCAATAAGTAAAGAAGCAAATATCAAGAGAAGTTAAGTTTGAGTTGCGTTGATTATAAGAAATGATAAAAATCTGTATTTTTGGAATGATTATTTTGTTGCACGCGTAAACGGAGTTCAGTCTTAAGCAGACACATCACGGGGTATAAAATACTACGGGGGATAAATATTAACTAATTCGTCGTTCTTGTAACTTAACATAAGTTCTAATTACGAGATTGGTCTACATTAGTCCTCAATGTATTTTAATGTCACTTTTGAACTATGTTCGCCAAACCGAAGAAGTTTCTTATAAAGTTATAGCAACATCCCTTTCTCTTCATGTACATGTAACAAATTCAGTTAATTTTAACTTATATGCCAGTTTTGCATATTTTCTTCAAATTAATTACCAATAACATTTATAGGGACCAATTTTACACGCGTAAAAGGGATTGAACAATGAGTTTTGATAGACTTATTCGCGGCTCTAAGGAAAGATTTTTTTCATAGCTTACTTAATGACTGTCTTGCACTTAACATTCCTCTAAAATCCATTTCCAAATTTATATAAATAACTATTATTTCAATTCATTTTACCACATGCCTATAACTTTCCTACTACTCTTTTACTGTAATTCCCTAGCTGAAAGAATAAGGGGATTCTTTTCTGTCACTTTTTTTATTTGTATCATAGAGAATAGACGCAAAATGCCTTCTCTTTTAATATTTAAAATACGGTAATAAATTTTTAAACACGTTACATTTGTTTTCTACAGTTTTTTCCCTTAGTGACGACTTTTTCCAGAATGTGTTTTACTTACTTTATACATATATTCACATAAACATATACAGCTGAGAAAAAAAGATAAATGGAAACCTTTTTTTCTATATTTCACAGTTAAAAATATTAATTTTTGCTTGGTCAGTATTTACGAGAAAATTTTTAATTAATGAGTAAATTAAAATTGAGAATGTTTTAAAGGAATATTAAACAAAAAAATCTTAGTTTATTTTGTTATTAGAAGTTATCTTACTCCTTTAGCGTAGATATATATATATTTAAATGAATATTTCTATAGACACGAATCTAATATTTTTTGTTGACATTAAAATTTTTTTCAACTTGACTGTCATGTTAAAACTTTAAAATAGATCAAGTGAATTTTATTTGAAGTACTATGAACTTCGGAAACTTGTTTTGTAATACAGAAATGATGAAAAACCTATGAATTTATATAAAACATTTTTTTTTTCCTTTTTTAAAAACAATACCAAGCATATTCGGAAAAACTATTACTTTATGCAACCAGAGAAAAAATAATTATCTTTGCACTCGCACGCTTAAATTTATTTAAAAAGATTTTTAAAAAATCCATTCTAAAATTGTTTTATGAATAAGAATTATTACTTAAATAAATAATACATGATTATTAAGAATCCAATTTTTCATGAAACCTATAGGTAGCTATGAAGCTCTATATTTTTACAGAATATAAAATTTTGTTTCTTCTTCGTTATATATATATTCAGTTTTTAAATTTCTTTAAAATAAAATTATGTTATTAATTTACATTCTCCTACTTTATTTTCTATTTCCCTACCCTCCATCTCACTTTCAATTTATCTTGCACGTATATTAAATTGAATATAAACCCGATTTCCTCTTGTATTTATCAAATTCAGAATCAAAGTGCAGCATTCAAATAAAACTCCTATACTTCTATAAATTGTTACAATGAAACTCAACACGAACTGTAAATCATGCTTAATGTAACCTGAAACTGGTTCACACAAATTCATTTTTCTCAATTACATTAACATAGTTATTGTAGCAATCCATTGTATATGAGTTTTCAGCACCATAAATCCATATCAGCAATTCAATAAAAGAACTATTTCCTCTTCATGAAATGTGCTCCAGTTAACCGCATAAAATGCATTGAAGGCGTCATTCCAGCAGGCTATGTGACAAAATTCTAATAATTTGTCATCCTTACGTTCGATTGAAAAGTAGGAAAGAGGTCGTACTAGAGAGATATCTTCAAAGTCGTCTGGTGATCTTATTTGGATATACATTTGTTTATATGTTGGAGAATATTGAAACAGATTTCAAACTATATATTTACAAATTCCAAGTATTTATTGATCAGTATTTTTGTGTACGTAACATTTCTGATCTTCAGATCTGGTTTGTGTTCCTAATTTTTTTAAAATTTGAAACAGAACAAATAGCACAGTTATCAAAATGCTTTTTGAGTATTTTGCAGATAATGATTTGTATTTGTGATTAATTAATATATTTATTCGCCTTTAACCATTTAACTAAGATTGGCTAGTATGTTTAACGTGGACAATTTTCTGGATTTTGTATCAAGTGGAATATACTCGTCAAATTGAGTGAGTGAGTGAATATTAACGTCACAGCTGACACGAGGGCTTTTGGTCACGGCCCACGTAACTTAGAACCATGGTCAAGTGACGTGGATGACACCTGAGCTGGCACCTCCTCTGTTAACTAACAAACCACACAAGGGAGGAGGCTTCAGCTCTCGACAGATTTAACGTGCATCGCTGCCCTACACGGTGGGTCTTTAGTGGTACTGGGCTCGAACTCATGACATGCATATAATGGTCCGATACCTTGACCACTGGGACACTGCAGCCTATAATTGTAAAAGGTAGCGACCATTGGTTATTTAAATTGTAATTTTTGAGAAAAACAAAACATCTTCTTTAATTTCAAAATGTTTAGAAAATTTTGAGGTGAAGCTGGAGTAAAACAAATAAATAAAAAATGTGAAAATTTTAAGATAAATTTATGCGTCCTTGTATGCATCGGTTGAAACAACACTAAGTTCGCATAATGGATATAAATATGTTCAATGATATTGTTGTTTTTTTTAGATGTTAGCCAAAATGAGGCAAATGCAAAATTAGAATGTTGATTTATAATAGGGTTCTTTCAGGTATGGTCAGCCATGAGACAAATGTGGGACACTAATCAGGCGTTAAGCTTTTTGCAGAAGCTGTCCCGAAGTTATCTAACTATCGAGTGATTTAAATGTCTATTATTTTTTATGTTAGAACCACATGTGCTGATATTGGAAAAAAATCGACACAAACTCGGGCCTTTATATATAGACCTAATGTAACATAATTATAGAATAATCCTCTTCCTGATTATAAAACTTAGACTTCGAAAACAATCAAGCACATACTTATATGTTTACACTGTTATAAATACAAGACCAGAAGGGAATCGCGTTACTCATTTTCCATTTGCAAAGTCCTATTATGCGTAGTGACCTGTTTCAGTGAATAATACAACACAAGAGGACTTCAGATTTAAACCTTTCAATGATTTCTACCATTCAAATAATTTGAAGAAAAAAACCGAAAAAATAATTAGGGAAGCAAAAAATATATTTCAAAATTAACCATTGTTTATGTCTGCTATATTAAAGAAAAAGTAGGAGAAAAGAGATGTTTTTCTCCCAAATAGGCTGCATTTTGGCACAAATGGTTTGTCTCTAAATTGTGAGAGTGATTTAGTTGTGGTGTCATTTTGTGGCGGCTATCGATACCCGAATTTCGAAACGAATTAAAATATTGCCATGATTTATTTTGCCGAGAGTGCCAGAGCCAAATGGATACTCAAAGGATCTTTTACATGTCATATAATCATATGGCATGCATACCAACGATTTTAGTATCTAGAAAATCTATATTTAAGTACTGATAATGGATTAACAAATAAATGAGCTCAAAACTAAATGTATGATTCGTAGAATATCTCACATTCTGACTCTTTTAATTTATCAAAAAATAGGAAAATTACATAAATTTTTAAAAAATTCATCATCATTTATTAAAAAAACAATATTTAATAATTATTAGCTACAATATTTGTTATGAACACAAAATATAATTATTAATACTATATTAATACTATTATACTATATTAATACTATATTAATACTTTATTTAATACTAAATTTGTAATGGAACTAAATACATCAAAATGAAATATGTACATGTACTGTATCAAAAAGTGTATTATTTTGTGATTTGTAGTCGGGGCAGTACAAATAAAATTTCTTTGATATATATTGTCATCGTTTATATTATTATTTTAGGAGAATTAATTTGTGTGCTGCACTTCGCTCAAGAGTTAAAATAGAAGAGAGAGAATCATTCAATTTTCACATTTAATATACAGGAAAGAAGAGTGTTAACCGCAAAATGAAAAAAATCGCGGGTTCAAGGGAATTGAAATATTAATTTATTGATAGATATTGCATCATTTTTTTAGGGAACCGCTCCATACGGTTAGTAAGACACGTGGTAGCCATTATGATATTCCGTTACTTGAAATAGCCTACTAATATGTCAAAAATTGAAGGTCCGACACAAAAAATCAATCAAAATATAGGTTTCAATCCTTAAGTGAAAGAAGCAATGAAACATGTTTTGAAATAGGTTATCCTTAAATATAATTCAGATATTATAAATAAATAATATTCTAATTTAAAGTAATTTTTTTATATTTAAGTAATTACATGAAAAACTTTATAAAATCCCTGAATTGAAAAATTCATCATGATGGGATATTTATATTCAAAAAAATATGTACGGACTTTTTTATAAATATATACAAAATGAACTCCCAAACATTATTTTTATCAATAACTATATAAATATTTCTTCACGGATACTAAACATATTTCAGTTTAAAATATTATGTGTAAAGCTACGGGAGTTTTCAACAAATACCTTTTTCTGAACAATAAATTCACGAAACAAAATTATGCTTCTGTATAAATATAAAAAGCTAAACCATAAACCTATCGCTTTTTCTTTTAACAAAATAAGAACACAGGAGTTTAAACTTACCAAAGAAAACTCTATATAAGAGCACATATAAAGCTGTAAATTAACAAACAATTTTACTTCATGTCCCTTGGCGATAAAAAGTTCTTGTTTCAATATTATAGTCCTCGACAGCCCTCTCATCCCTAAGGACAATCGACAAGGATAATTTAAACTCTCCTAATAATAGAGCCTTCCTGATATTTGAGAAACAAAATTCAATATTTCACTACCTTTTTCTACCTTTCCACACTAATAGAAGTGGAAAGAAGGCAATAATGGAAGGAAAAAAATCCCTGGACATATTTTCCTTTCTTCTCTGTTCGATCGATTATTATTGAGTTCACCTTTTGGAGCTGAGAAAAAAAAAGCAAATGCAATAAAAAAGAAGCATTTTTAGAATTAAAATTGTTCTTTTAAAGACTTATACCGATGAATAAAAACTTTAATTAAACTCTTTAAAATTTTTACTATTGATGACTTATGAATATGTTAATTTAATGCTGAAGAAGTGCGTCCATAGAATATTTATTTAGATTTGTGAAAAAGGTATTAAATTAATATACAAATGTTTGTACGTGTGTTAGTGTGCGAATATGTGTGTGTGCGCGCATGCGAATGGGTGTGTGTGTGCGTGCGAATGGGGGGTGCGTGTGAATGGGTGTGTGTACGCGTGCGAACGGATGTGTGTGCGTGCGTAAGTATGTACCTGTCTATGTACGTGTGTATTGTGACGGGCTCACGCGTCTTTTCATTAACATGTCCTTTTGGGTTCTTTGGGGCCAGAATTAATAGCAACACTTTTCCAAACAAACCAAGAAGTAGAGCGTGAATAAAACATGCAAGTTAGGAAGCTTTTAAATATCAGAAGTTAGAGTAAGCGGGGTGACAATTTGGGGAATGTTATGATAGTCCATGATTCAAGTGTGAAGAGTTTCTGAAAGGTTAAGTGACAGCGAACAGAAGTTACTTGTGACAGAGTGACCTTAGGTCAAGCTGCATACCATTACACTCCAGTGAACCGCAACTTCTACTAGGATCAGATTGATCACTACTTCATTCGACATTAAGGTAGGAGTGACTAATATTCGGATATGTGGTAGGATTAGAACTGAGCTTAGGCGAGTTAGTTATTGATAGAGTGGTCCGGGTTATGCTATTTCGGTATTATATATATTGTGTGTTTAGCCACCGTAGATTCTCTCACATATACTATTATTATCTAATCTGATAGAAGTTTAAGTTTAAGATCTTTATAAAGTCATATTAAGATCATGGCAGCTTCTAGTTCATCATTTATTCCTACACCTCTAGCTCATGCTGATAATCAAGGAGAAGGGCACCTGAGGGGGACGTCCTTACAGTATGTATGAGTGAGTATATGTGTATGCGTGCGTGCCAGTAATTTTAAGACAAATCTTAAAATCTTCCCTACACACACTAATGCATATGACAACTAAAAATATCATACTATACTTTATCTTATTATTATATAAATGAAATTATCAATAAATAAAATTAATGGTTTCTAAAATGCAACAATGATGTACCAAAAATAGGTATTGTTCGTTTTCCTTAAGTATTTATCTAAGCCAGGGGTGGACATTAAGTCGATCATTATCAACCGGTGGACCGTCAAGACATCTCGGAATGACCGCCTAAAAATAAACAGTTAGTAAATATGTACCAAAATATTCAAGATTGTCCGACCATATGCAGGCTAAGTCTTCTACTGAATATAAATATGAATACCAACTTTAGATAAACGTACTTTATTTCTTAATGTTTTTTGAATTGTTTGATAATAAGTGCATCAGCTGATATTATTACATTTTTGGTTATTATTATTAGGATTGCATATTGCGTTTGCTTTAAACGCGGCTTTAAAAGTTTATTTTTATTTTTATTTTAGTTATGTAAGTAAGTACATATTCCGTATTTAAACCGAAAATTACCGTATTTTTCCGTAGTATTACCTTACCACACCAAAGCCACTGGGTGGACCGCAATATCTTGAAAAGAATAGTAGCCCGAATCCTGAAAAAGTCTGCCCCTCTCCATGATCTAAGCAAATAGATCTCTAAAATCAACAAGGTAGTATTTACAAATGATATTGAGTCTACCCTTTACTATATAAATGGACAAACATGAAGGTCAAATAATATAAATAGAGCTCTGATAGCATTTCTAGTTAAAAATTCCCACTTGGTTGTGAGAAACAATGTATCTGCTAATTTAATCCGCAGATAAACAATTCTAAATTTTACAGAACAGTAAAATTCATCATCATCTGCACCACATTGATGACCTTGATTTAGAGCCTTCATGAGCGATCTTTCCACCCTAGAACTAATAATTGAATACTGTTCAATTGAATAATAATGTTCTTTAATTACACTAGAACCCAAAATGGTTCCCAATTCACCTTTATTAAAAAGTCACCGACAATCATGAAAGAGTGTAAACAAGCCCTTCCTATTGATGGAAATATTCATAATGGTGGCAATGAAATCAAATTTCTAACTGTCTTAATGTAGCAAAGTACAAATAATATTTTGTAGTTCAAATATCTTAGTATAGAAATAATTTATAGCACCTATAGAAATTTCAAAAAGAATCTGTTTTAGGATCCTAACACTATAACTACATCTAGAGAATTTTTTCGGTTTTTTTCTTGTTCAAGTCTAGAAAATGGATATAGTAGAGACTTTTGGAAAGGATACCAAAAAGGGGCCTTAACTCGACCGTGCAAACATATTAGGTACTCATATATACTGGGGAAATGTGAGAGACGTTCCAAAATCTGGGGTCGGAAGTTACAGACCCAAAAGCTAGAGATTAATCATTGAAATGAACAGGTATATTTAATGTCCTTGATGGTCTCTCATTTAGTGGATTGGCACTCGACATTCCTCGTTATATCAACGATTGATTGTGTCATGCATTTAACATTCACTTGATTGAAACAAGTAAAACAAATTTACAATGTGATTCTCTCTTTTGTTTCCGTACCGGTTTTATGATTTTTCTCCAATAACAGCAACACAACTACACGATTTTCTCAAGATAAATGATTCGTTTTCCAATCAAGCAACATTATTCCTTTTTCTCCTCCCATCAAGCCAGTGTTTCTCAAACTGTGGGGCGCGATAATCGTATGAGGGGGCGCGAGCCTATTAAAAAGTCGAAAACAAAAGATTTAAAAAAAAATATAATTAATTTATTGAAGGAAAACAAATAAAACCCATTCCAACATAATAAAAAAATAAAATACACATTTACGCTGATATTATACACTTATAAATATATCATTACTGCGTAATGTATTTTATGATTAATTTAACAATACTAAGTTAAGGACAAGTTTAATAATTACGAGTGACCCCATGGGCTTGTCATATATAAAATTATATGGAAAAATTAACAATTATCTTGATAATTTGTAGGTTTATAATTAAGCCCTTAAATGCCAATTAAAAAAGACGCGATTCGCTCCTCAATGCCACCATTTAACACGTAGGCAAGCATACGTGGGGTATTGGGAGTGGGGTAGAAAAGGAATAAATAGGCAAATCCTTTGAAATAAGTAAATCGTTCGCAAACACTATCAATATCATTTTATTGCATTACAAAGCCTTCGGAATAATTTTATGGATAGCATTTCACAGTAAAGACCGTACTTTGGAAATACCTATATATACGTCCAGAAATTTAATGCTCTGGCTGAGAGAGACTTTTATATTCGTCAGTGGCCCATAAGAGGTTAAAGTCGTATTGTAGCTTAAGTGTCAAAGTATAGCATTATTGAATTCAATGCATTGTTGTATGGAGGGGGGCGCGATGAAAATGATGATGAGATAGTGGGTCGTGTACATTCAAAGTTTGAGAAGCACTGCATCAAGGATATATTCTACCAACCACAAAAAAACCACCATTACTTTTCAAAGTACATTCAGATTTGTAAAGTTTTGAAGTGAAACTGGTTTAGGCGCACTCGGGCATTGAGAGTGAATAGGAAATTTGCCCAGTTTTGCGTTCCATGTCGGGAGGGGGGAGAATTTCAGGGCACTCAGAGTGGAAAAGGCTGGAGAGGTCAGAAGGGGTGAAAGATCTTCCGCTCCAGTAGAATAGAAAAAACAGCACTGGTAGCGTCACAACAGAACAAGTTTTCCATCGAGCAAACATCCTACTTTTTTCTGAAGAATCATTTGATACTCCAAATTTTGATTGTGTATGTCATTTCAAACGATCTCATGTAAGAACTGGTGGAGTTGCAATATACAAGAATTCTAATGATATAACTCATGCCATTACTCCTCATATGGATCTAACGTTGAGACAAACTGCTTCACTTGCAGTAAATGCCTCAGAAATGGGAGAAATACGTGCAGCTCGTTACGCCATGGAAAATGGAGAAACAGTCTTCTACACATGCATCTATATATCACCTTGTAATTATTTCCAGTGGAGTAGCATAGAGGTTGCCAACGGTCCATGGCACAGATCAGCATACAATAAGGGTGGCAGCAAGCACCGCAATATTTAATTTAAAAAAAAAATATTTCAAACTCCAAATCGCGCCCGCAAGACGAAACTGACGGAAAAGAGTGAACGCTTTACTACACGTACAAATGTAGGAAGATTATTTGTCGCTATGCGATCGCATTCGTTTTCATATTACTTAGGCTTCTGGCAACCAGTACTGTGTTAAGTCAATGATGCTCAAAATTATTTACAAGCAGAGGGACAAAATATCCATCCATGTGCTTAAAACATACGTGCCGTACAGACCGTATTAGAAGCATAACGAGAGGAATTCGTGGATGACGCTTTAATATATGCTAAAAGTTTATGTGAAGAGCTTGAAGTTTCTTTTGAACCCCCCCAAAGCGAATTAGGAGGAAGAATATATTTGGCGACAGGAATAAAAGATGTTCAGTTAGCGTACGAAGATGACTTGAGGCGAACAATATTTCTTCAATACACAGAGTAACTCCTGAAATTATGGAAATATTCAAACTTTTTTTAAGGCCTGAAGTTATATTGAGCATGGACGAACTTAATTTAGATCAAGCCCCCCAAGACATTAATAAAGAAGAATTCCAACTTGAGCACGTACGTCTATAAGCTTTCGTAGCTTCAACAGACTCATGATGTAAAAAAGAATTCGCTAGATCCGGTACTCTTGGTTTATTAAAATATATTATTGAGTCCAAACATGAAGATGGCTTACAAAATATTGTCATATTGTTGAGAACTTTTTTAACATTCTCCATCAGTAATGCCAGTTGCTAGAAAAGCTTCTTTAAGCTAAATTTATTTAAAACATTATCTCAGATCGAGTACGTCCATGTTAAGGCTAAGAAATTTAGCTATTCTGGCAATTGAACATGGCATACATTTTGATATTGACAACTGTATAAAATATATTTTGCTATGAAAGAAAAAACGAAAAGTGCATTTTTAATCAAAAAAAAATTAATGCTGCTTTTTTTACTTTTATTAATTTTTTCAACAAATAATTAAAATAAAGAGGCGACAAATTTGCGGTCCGCCCAATTTTCGCCCAGGCGGTGAAAGCCCACGCTACGCCACTGTTTCTGTCGCAGATGTCATCGCCTTCATCCATTAAGTTTTAGTGCTTAACACACCAGAATTTGCTGTAATCATTGGATCCGACGAAGGTAAAAAGTCGATTATCTTAACTGGAGACTTTAATGTTAATTTTGCTTCAGAAGAAGCAAAACCATTTATTGAATTCTTGAAACGGACACTGAATTTAACAATGAATACTGATGATAGAGAAGGAACCACAAGATACGGTACCACGCGATTGATACAGTTCTCTCATATTTCCTTGATCGACTATAATCGAGGATTTTCATTTGATACTTCAAATATCACAAACCTAATGCGTCCTTCATGGAAAATGATGATGCAGAAAATTAAGTATAAATATTATTTTCATAAAATAAATAAATGAAGTTCTAATTTTATTTGATTGAAGTAAGTTCCCCCCAGGAGTTTAATGTAATTAGATTTTTTCCAGCAGTTACGACCAACGTCGCCAAAGAAGTTTCACTTCTATTGCGTGGCATTCCCCGTACCATTTTGTTTGTTTTTTTATTTTATCGATTTGCAATTTTCTTTAAATATTTCTATATGTCAATATTTTCCCTTAAACTTCAGTTAATTTAAATTGTAAAAATATTTTGAATATTTAAGTTCGAAGAAACGGGTGAATACAGTTTATTTTACTATTAACGAGATTCAAAGTCTTAGAACACAACCAATTTGAAACTCTTAACCTAGCTATTTACAGAACTGACCTCAGAATCTTATATTAAGTTATATTTTGCTTTCAATATGACATGAAAAAAAAACTTTTTTCTTTTTTTGAAGAATTTTAGCAACGTTATTGTCCTCGTGTTTAGGTGATATGTGAAGAAATCTGCCGAAATAGATTAAACAAAAATAAACTTTATGTACTTGATCATAAGGGACATTTTTGAAATTCCTTCATTGAATTTGAAAAATATCATCTGCTTTAACATTTTTTAAGACGTATTTTGAGTAGGTTTTCTAAAATTTATTGAAAAAAATTAAAATAGATAACCATATTTCGCGATGAAAACCTTAACGTACTTAATTTTTACATTTATGATTATTTTCATTCTTATTTTATTACATGGTGATTTTATAAATTACTTTTCTGCATTAATTTGGTTTTAAATTCCATGTAGGTAAATACATAGGTATAAATTGTTACTTTATTGAAAACATTTGATGTTCATTACTTTATGCACTAAAATAAATGACAAATTTCATAAACATTCGATATTTAAATAGTTGGGGTTTTTTTACATAGTATTAATGACTAACATTATTTTTTTAAAAAAAAAATATTTACTTTATTTTCGTAACAGAACTTGAGACATTACTGAAAATTTAATACATTAAATGAAACCATTAATCGAATTCTGTTTTCAATTTTTTATGAAAAGTATTTTATATAAATAAAGAGCAAAAAGTTAAATATATTTAAAGACATGACTGGCAATAAAATTTAATATCTTAGCGCTGAATGACTTTCAGGGTGGAATTATAATAACGACACAATTTCAAATGTTACAGATTATCTTTGAAGAAATAAATTAGGATCCATCTGAAAGAGGAAAAACTCATCTGGAGTTCTCAATGCTGAAAGATTAGAAAAAGAATCGCTCTTTTCAAAACCATTTTAAGAGTATCGTTCTGTCGTTTCAATTCAAGTTTTAAAGATATTTTCCGTTTCTTGATTGAACAATTTTACTGAGACCTCGTAAAATTATAGCATTTTGAACTTTAATTATTTTATTTCCATGCAATTCATTCAAATCTGAAGTACTTTAAAAAAAAAGAATTCTAAGCCCAGAGTTACCTGTATATATTCAGTCATATAACACGAAATTAAAAACAGAATTTCCGGATTAGTTGAAAGTAAAATGAGGTATTTAAAAGAAGACGAAATCGAAATTAGAAAATGTGAACTTTATTTTTTTTTTTTTTTTTTTATCGAGTGAACTCGAAAATTACATCGCACCAAGATAAGTGCAAATCTATTCAAAAACCAATTCCAATCCGATTCTTTTTAACGTGTTTCTTCTTCCATATTGTTTTTTATTGCCGTTTCCTTTTAGCAGAATTAATCTTTTTCGGGAGAAAAAAAAGTAAAAGGTGAAAAATGCTAATTACGCTGATATAAGTTGAGAAAATAGAGAAAGAAGGAGAGGAAAAAAAATAAATGTGAAGAAGTCATTTTTCCCATTTTTCATTTCATTTCACTTCATTCCTCTTGAGAAATAACACCAAAGTCCAATTCTGACACTTTAATATGCTGCTAAACTAATTTTGTAGCTTTACAGATTAAGTTTATTAAAACTATTTTTTTTCCCTTTCGTCCTGCTTTTCGAATGAGCATTAGAACTATTTAAGACCGGAATATCTTCAGCAGCTATTCATCTTCATTTATAAAGCGGCGGTAATTTATTCAAAGCCGCCTTTTAATTAAACTCGCTAAGAAAAGACTAGCCCTTTCTATTCTGTTTACTGTAAACACAGCAACGTTATTTTGCCAGACACAAAAGATAATGTGTTTTTAATTTCGTCCAGAAGCAAACGCCTTAATCATCCGAAGCTGGAATATTTTTAAATATTGCTACTCTTTGAGCATTGTGCATTATTCAGGCAAGAAAAATGATTTCTTAAGAAAGCATATCACCATCTAATTTTTTTATGTTCGTATTAAAAATACACATGCATAACTTATTAAGATTAAATATTTGAAACATCGTGTATGCTAAGTTCTTAAAAAATAGCAAAAAGTTAAAAGAAAGTTAATAAATTAAATGAACACGCAATATAATCAAGGGGACATTGTAAGAAATATCTCTTTGTGTGAATTATTTTGTGTCATCAGATGAAAAATTTTAAGGTTTGCTATTATTTTTAAAATTTCCCTTCACGTTAAGGATTGTACTTAGAATTCTGATTCGTCGTTTAATAATGTGTGAACAAATACATCTTATTTATGGAAATAATTAAATATTAAATTATGGAAGATTTTTATATGGCTTGAATTTTACAATTATTAATATGGCATTCAATTTATCTTCAGTATTTGCATAGACTCTTAGGACATCCTTATTAAAAGCATTGGTTTGCTGTAATAAAAGTATAACACATTTTTTTTCTGTTTAATAATTGACTTTAAAACTTGTTTTTATATTACTTATTTAATAGATACATCGCTGTGACTCAACCCATCAAGTACTCTAAGCATCGCAACAACAAGCGAGTCTTCCTAACTATAGCCATTGTGTGGATTGTATCGGCTGCCATTGGATCGCCCATTGTTCTCGGCCTTAATACTTCGCCGGAGAGAATTCCCCAGTTGTGCGTCTTCTATAATTCTGACTTTATTATATATTCATCGCTCAGCTCCTTTTATATTCCCTGCATAGTCATGGTCTTCCTCTACTACAAGATATTCAAAGTGAGTTTTTCAAGCTTTAATAGATTTAATTGGTAATAAAAGAGTTTTTATTAATACAAATATCATCAGGTTGGTATTTGATAATTATTTAAAAATTAATAGTAATTATTTTCATCTCATTAAATTTACAGAATATTTTTTCCTAAATATTTAACTTCATTTGTTAATGCGATTTGCGTAAGAGAGAAAAACATTTTAGTGGCATTAAATATTATAAAAAAATCTTTAAAAAAAAATCAAGAAATTCTACAAAAATGAAGTCTTTACTTACCTTTTTAAACCTCAAAACAAACAGGGACTGAATAATTTATTTACTGTTTCACTGAAAATTTAATTTTCTTTCATAAACCAAAATATTTTCAAAAAATTTAAGACAGGTATAAAATGAACTAGGATGTTTTGAATTAAGAGATAAAGCAAAAGTAAGCAGTTACATTGAACTAGTTTTAATAAAAAAAAAGCCATATTAAAACTAAATATGGAAATTTATTTTTATGTGTGTGATTCTTTTATTTATGTTTACTTCCAAAAAAAAACAATTAATAATATTCATATTCATTTATACTAAACTTAACATACATTTTGACTCTCGCTATTATTCTTAACACATTAAAGGTGTTGAGCTATCAAACCTATTCGTTGAAACAAGTGTATTAGAATAATACGGATAATTTTCTTTATTCCATAACTTAATTGTAATATAATGACCAAAGCTTGTTTATTTTTGTCCTTAATGTAAACACACATAATCATACGTGAATATACGCAACATTATATCTTTCGATATAAATATACGGAACACTTCAAAGTCTGTAATTCTTCTTGACTATAAAGAATAACTTTTAATAAAAGTTACAACCAGTTTAATATTTTGTATCCTTTATGCTAGTAATTTAATAAAATAAAAATAATTGTGCTGTTTATTTCTCATTAATTTTACACTTTTAACAAGAAATTTTTATTACATATCACTAAACGCAGAAGTTATTCAAATCTCTATAAAGATATCAATATAAATTCTCTTTTTGTGCGTCTTTTCAATAATGCATCTTATTAATTCCCCAGGCCATCCATGAACGGGCCATGAAAAGCAAAAAACGAGCCAACCGTCTTCTTGATGGCCGACCTGCCGAAAGAGCTAGCAGAAAGCGCCAAGCACTGGAAGAAAAGCCAACCAGCTCGCACCTACAAGTAGTTATGGAGACAGAAATCGGAGCCACCAATACTGGCAGTCTCAGCCAACACGAAGAAGAACTCGACGATGAGGAAGATGATGATATCACAACACTCGCCAATGGTGACAATCCACAATCTCTTGCTAAGAAAAGTTCCACAGCTGTCATCATGAAACTGAAAACTATTAGTGAACCGCTGAATGGGAATACCGATTCTGGTTACGACGGACCTTCCCAACAGGAAACTCAACTCATAGTAAATCCGAAGACAGATTCTCCCTTGACAAGAAGTCCAAGTGGTTCTCCGAAGATTAATAATGTCCCAGCAGAAGTTCCGAAAAAGAATGGAATCTTGTTTAAATCCAGTAGCAAGTCTACATCCAATTTTGATGAAGTTTACGTACAGAGGAAAAAGAAATACAGATTTAATTTGGGGAAAAAGCATAAAAGCAGCAGCAAGAAAAGGGAGAAAGCATCAGCAAAGAGAGAGAGGAAAGCTACGAAAACTCTTGCCATTGTTTTAGGTATCGTTGATGGTTTCGTGATTTGTTTGTGTATTATTTTATTTATAAACTGCAATTTTTACTTGACCTTTTGACCTCTGATTCTGATAGTTTTGGTATCCCTGTTTCTGAGCTCTTTAAGTGATAGAGTAGCTTGAACCAATGACTTTTAAATAATGATTTAAACCAGGCAGAGTATTATATACAATTTCTATCCTACACAACATTATCATTTTAATGAAATATGTTAAGGTATCCGACTACGTTCGGAACCATGATTTTAAAAAACGCATAAATGTATAATTTTCATGATATTTAGTGTCACTTAGATTAGAATGCATGTATAAAAATGTTTTATAAGGACATTATGACAAAAAAAATTATTTAAATATAATATTTTTGCAAAAAATTAACTTAGAATAACCCTTTTTCCAAATGTTCTCCTTTTGTAAAAAATGCTTCTATTGTATTAATATTTTGCCTGTATATAGCTTAGACCTCTGTACAGAGGCTCAACTATGATTTCGGAAACATTCACATTATTTTCAGAGTTACAACCATTTGAAATAATTATCGGCGTATTTTCTTAAAATTTCTCCCTTCTGTTTCCGTAAAATATGGATAAATCGACTGCCGAGTTATGCATTTCAAAAATTCTAGTTGAGCCTCTGTACAGAGGTCTGCGCTGAATACAGGCAAAATATTAATACAATAGAAGCATTTTTTACAAAAGGAGAACATTTGGAATAAAGTTATTCTAAGTTAATTTTTTGCCAAATTATTGTATTTAAATAATTTTTTTTTGTCTTAATGTCCTTAAAACAATTTTATACATGTATTCTAATCTAAGTGACACTAAATATCATAAATAGTATCCATTTACACGCTTTTGCAAAATCACGGTTCCGAACATAGTCGGATACCTTAAACATTTCTGTTTTTTACAGAAAAATACAGTGATAAGTTTTGAAAATATATCGCTCAAAAGCATTACACATATATTCAGTATCTAAGGAAATAGTGAAACATATATTAATCACAGAATAATTGTGTTAACATCAGAATAATTGAGTTAACTGGTCACATTAACCGTGTTATTCTTCAATGATTGCTCCTTTGTTACCCTCGTTAGTTATCATTTATTCTGTATAAATACCATAAACTGCACGCCCGGTAGCTGTTTTGTTTTAATCAATATAAAATAGTAAATATTTTAAGAGATTTTAAGAACATACAAAACATACATACATACAAAATTAAACTAATTATTATTTGATCATGTGTAGTAAATTAGTGCGTAAATTAACGACACCTGAGAATACACCCCCCTCTCCGAAATTCTAAGTCCCTTCAATGGGTGAGAACATTGAGCCTTGACAAGTTTAACGTGCATCAGCCTTTCTATTTGGCGGGTCTTCAGTCACAATAGGGATCTAATTCAAAACACGCCAAAAACGAATCCGTAACCACTACCATCAGACTACCATGGCCATTTAGATCACATGTAGATACGTGCCAAATAAAAAGATTATGTTTATAGCTCTATTTTTCACTACTTTTATAGCTTTTATTAAAAAGAGTTTAGTTGGAATATAGTTTAACATATCGTCAGTCTAATTATCAGAATTCGTAAATGCATCTGGGGCCCTAATTTCATATCGGAGTGCCACGCGCCAAGTTGTTGTTTATGTTCGCCATGATGGGCGATAACTTTACATTATGGCTACCTTGAAGTTTGTATCGTGTGGTCATGCGTATCGTCATTTGTATTGTTTGGTGCGTTTCCTTAATCACGCCAAACAGCGGTTGATGCGTAGCACTCGTGCATCAAATTAGTTTCCTTTGTGGAGTTACGCATTCTAATAATTAGGCCGACGATATGTGTTATTTTAGAGAGTAAAACTTTATGAAGTCCTTAAAAGAACGTTAAAATCGATCATAAAATGTGTTATGTATCTAGAAAAAAAATGTTTCTTTCATCATTTTATAGTTTAAGAAATTTATACTTCAAAATGGCATGGATTGGTTATAATACGCAAATAATAAAAACTCTAATTTCCATGAATATTAATTCAGTAAACGCAGAGAAAAGGTTATATTTATATGAAGTAAAATTTCAATTTAAGCATTTTATGGTACTTACATACTGTAAAATATTACTTTATATATTTATTAAAGAGATTTCTTCTTCAAATATGATGCACTTTTCATTCTATAGGTATGTTTTTGATGTGCTGGGTCCCTTTTTTCACTTGCAACATTCTGGATGCTATCTGTATCAAACTAGAATCCGATACCTGGAGACCTGGAGTAACAGTTTTCCTTCTGACAACATGGCTTGGATACATTAACAGTTGTGTCAATCCAGTTATTTACACAATTTTCAACCTAGAATTCCGGAAAGCATTTAAGAAGCTCTTACAGGATATGTGGACCTGCTGTCCGGGAAGTTTCAAATAAACATTATTGACTATGAAAACTTCAAGTGAAATATTAAAACGCATGTCTGGTGCAATGTTTAACTTAGAATTTAGAATATATTTATATATGAGCTTTGGTTGCATTTCGAAAAGAATAAATCTTACACGAACTGTCTGTTGTGCCATATCCTTATACAAACTAAAGTCAGTTTTGCATTTTATGTGCATTTAGATACTGTTTATATAAATGTTGATATTTCTATCTCAAATCATTTCTCAAAGCATGCTGTGAAAAAGTATTTAATTAAATATCAGCAGTATATTAAAAATTTACTAAATTATTCATGTGATTGTTTGCTTACTACAGTTTTCTAGCATCCTGTATTAAATATTTTCAATTCTCAGATATGTATAAAATATAAAGTAATATATGAACTAGTATACTGTACATTATATATATCTGTTCAGGTGTGAAATAAATAGAGTAATTCAATGAGTAAATATAGTTTCAATAATAATTCATATATGAATTGTTGTAAATGTATTTATATGTATTCAATAACTCATACTTATATATGGTATTCAAAGTAGTATGTGTGTATTCTTTGATTAAAAATAAGCCATAAAGTTGCTCAAATTTTTCTGTAATTCGTCCAGTGTAGTTTTGTATTGCCACAAATTAATCTTATTTGTCACTTTATATCAAGAATACATTGATGTTCAAAAATTACATGTATAAAATATAATAAGAACTGAACATTTTATTAAAAAGTAAAATTCGTGCTTTTTACTATTATTTATAATAAGCAGATAAAAAATTCAAGAAAGTTTCAAAAAGTTCACGATACTGTTAAGATACTTCAACATTTAATCAATTTTCTTCTGCATGTAATTACTTTATTTAAAATAAAAGTAGAAGAAGAAGGAAGATTGTTAGTTTTTTTCTAGATTTTAATTTGAAACTATAATACGTCATAATTATACGTAAACATTTTAATACTTAAAATAGTATTAGCTTGATTTTTTTTATAATTCTTGTACTTTAAATTTTGAAAAAAATTATGTATGATTTATTTATTCCGTTGTTTTTATTATGTATTTATAATTTTTATACTAACCAGAAACATTAAGTTTTCATTCATTTAAAAGGTAGTATGAATAACAGAAATTAAAAACATGTAAGTATGAACCTCTAATACTTTATTAATTTGTAAAATTATTTCATTTCTTAAAAGGAAGGGCGAAACTTTTAGAAAGGAGTAATTTCTTGCATAAGAGTAATAATACATTTATAATCCCAAAAAGTTACAAAAAGGAAGAATCAGCTTGATCATTTCTAAGTAGAAATTTTTATTTATTGATTTGGAGTATTTCTGATTGAAATTAGTTTAAAGTATCCATGAATTAAATAGAATTGTTAAATTTCAATATCAGTAACTCTTCTTCATCAGTAACTCTTCCTTAAAACATTAATATCCATTAGAAACTTTCAAAATTTGAGAACTATAATTATCTTCAACTAAATTTAGAACTCGTTAAAATATAAATCGTGATTTAATACCGTGTTACAACGTGATGTGTACTATTATTGTTATTATTCTCTCAGAATTTTCTTATAATAATACATACTGTATTTTATGTAGAAATCCATTTACGTCTCATCTCAAGACATACTCAGAAGACCCTAAAATAAAAATTATTTCATTTCTCTTCAGAAATCTATATGTGTGTAAATAATTTATCTACATAGAATGATTGAACGTGCTTGTTTTTTTACGAATTATTGTTTACTAATTGATATGAATGTAAACGATCCTTAATTATTGATATCGATGTATAACTATATATAAATACATATTAAAGTGTATTTGTTATAGGCTTTGTCAAATTATTTGTCTCTATTGCAATTCTTGTTTTGAATTGATTTTTATTTTTGCACGTAAAGTGATAAATAATAAATTCACTCACACAGAGTGAAATTATTCAGAACTAGCTTCCAAAACAATAAAGAAAAAACATTTTTACTTCTCACTATAAAATCACAAAATATTTTAATTTATCTTTTTTCATAAATTGAATTATAAACACAATGTTAAGGTATCCGACTACGTTCGCAACCGTGATTTTGCAAAAGTGCATAAATGGATAATTTTATGATATTTAGTGTTACTTAGATTAGAATACATGTATAAAATTGTTTAAAATACATTTTGATAAAAAAAAGTATTTAAGTACAATATTTTGGCAAAAAATTAACTTAGGATAATCTTTTTTCAAAACGTTCTCTTTTTGTAAAAACCGCTTCTATTATAATAATATTTCGCCTGTATATAGCTCAGACCTCTGTTCAGAGGCTCAACTAGAATTTTTGAAATATATAACTTAGAAGTAATTTACTTATATGTTGCGACAACAGAGGGAAGCAATTTTAAGAAAAAAACGCCAATAATTTTTTCAATGGGTGGTAACTCTGAAAATAATGTGAATTTTTCAAAAATTCTAGTTGAGCTTCTGTAGAGAGGCCTGAGCTATATGCAGGCAAAATATTATTATAATAGAAGCAGTTTTCACAAACGGAGAACATTTTGAAAAAAGATTATTCTAAGTTAATTTTTTGCCAAAATATTGTATTTAAATATTTTTTTTTGTCAAAATATGCTTAAAACCATTTTATACATGTATTCTAATATAAGTGACACTAAATATCATGAAAATTATCCATTTATGCGCTTTTTTTAAATCACGGTTCTGAACGTAGTCGGATACCTTAAAAAATTATAAAGATTATTTTATTAGTTTTTATAAGTGAATTCCAATTAATAATGTGGAAAAGAACTTTGTATATATGTATGCGTTGGCATATTTTTAAAATAGTGATAATAGTTATTTTTGCACACAAAAAGATATAAAAATGTTTATTTATTTTCACAAAAATGCAAACAGCTGATAAAAAATGTGTGTAGGATTTTATTCAGACCGATAATATTTTCCAGCAAATCTTAAAGACAAAATAAATGGTGACGAAAATAGTATACAACTTTCCTATATGACTATTTGTGCTGTATGTTTTAATTTTTTTATACCGTAGCAATCATGCAGGTAAAATATTTCAAAAGGCTAAAATATTTCAAAAGGAAATATTTGTTTACTTCCGCATCTTCAAAATTATATCAACATTAAATTCAAAAATAAATCATTATGCACATATAAAATAAACATTTAATATAACTTCCGAAGATTTTCACTTTATGAAACATCAGATTTTAATATGAAAACAGTATTTCGAATAGGACTATAACTATGTGTGCGAGATTTGTTATTTCTGTCAGTATGAGGCATATTTCAGTTTATTAGGAATATATTTTTAAAGCAGAATATATGGAAAAGGGATTTTTTATAGATATTACACATTATTCATAAAAGCGTTTCGTATATATCTCAGAAAAATCAAAATAGTTTAAATCTCACTCACAAAAACAGGAAATATCACATTTGACCAGTGGTCTTCAAATTGTGTTCCACGAAAACCCTGGGGTTCCACAAGGCATATTCAGGGGCTCCACGAGTCAGAAAAAAAATTGAAAAAATATTACAAATGTGTCTGAAATGTGTCCGCGAGGTAATTGTAGGCTCGTTACTATAATGTTTTGCAAAACTAAGTAGTTTTTGAATGGAAAATGTACCATTTAACATTTTTTTGAGAAAACAACTACAATACAGGAGAAATAACAATTTATGGATCTATCAACGGATTCAATGTCAAAATCGAAATTTAATCAACTCCAAAATCTTATGTTTCAAATCATGCAAAGAACGCAGTGTTTGTTTGGACATTTAATGTCATTCTGAACAATGTCTCACCATAAGTGGCTACAAAATCAAAGCATAGAAATAAATTAACCTCAGAATATGCAATGTGTATACAGTTAATTTCAATAAGCCTAGACTTCGACAGTTTGAGTGAAAAAAATCAAGCACACATTCAAGTTACTAAACATAATGCATGGGTGGGCGACACTTGGATCACAGATTAATATTATTAATGAGTTAATTATACTAAAAGTAGATTAAAACTCTTAATAATAGATGCAATAGTTTTTAAATAGCCTTTACAAAAAGTACCTATACGATGTTGATCTACTTTAAATATTATTTTAATATATATTCTTCTTAGGGTGTGGGGAACAGGGTTCCACGAAAATACCTTCTAGTTCTAGAGCATGGGTGGCGAAACTTTATGGATCAGCATGCCATTTTTTCTAAAAAAATGTTTATTGAAGTATAGGTGCCATTAAATAATTTTGACTTGTAATTATTGGAAAAATAATAAAACTAATTACTAACAACCCAAAACTCTTTATTCGTTACGAAAAAATACAGTTTGTACTGTATAGTAGTAAATGTTTTGGTTATACGTGTAATTTAAAATAAAGTAACATTTGTGTGACTTCTGTTGTTGCAAATTAAATAGCAAAACACTTATAATAGGATCATAACTTGTTACTTTTAGTAGAATGCATACTGAATTGGAGTCATCTATAAAACGGTTTCCAAACGAGTCTTTAACGTTATTCATACCTCAAAATAATGACTTGAAGGCATAGGCAGATGAAAATGTGATTATAATATCAGGAGTCAGCTTCTGCAAAGAGTTAAATGAATAAGTTCCATGTTTCCAAACTTTAATTACCGGCATTTTTACTATGTATCAACTGCGACGTTTTTCTTCTTTCAATAAATTTTTGAATTCATATTGAACTACCCTTGAAATCAATTAGCTGCATTTAAATTCTTCAATTTCCAACCAGTCTAATTGGGACAAGTTTGGTTTATCAAAATAAATCACATGAGGGTACAAAATAAAATTGAGCTTTTCCGATAATTATTTTAACTGAGAACATATCGCTGATAATTCCTTGATTGAAGAATCAATTACCTGAAATAAATTGTTTTATAACATTTTATTCGTCTGGTTTCTCATGTATATCTTAATCTTTGATATTTTTTTCAAGTTTGGGAAGTACTTGTAGTTTCTTGTAATAATATCGTTTATGAAAACATGCAGTTTAGCGTCAAAAGGACTAAAATGCAAACTTTTTGATAGGTGGCGTGCCCAAAATATTGTGTCACATACCATCAATGGCACGCGTGCTACTGGTTTGCTATCCCTGTTCTAGAGGTTCCACAAAAGTACTTTCTAGTTCTAAAGGTTCCACGAAAGCATTTTCTAGTTCTAAGGGTCCCGTGAGTTGAAAATGTTTGAAGACAACTGCATTAGACAGAGCATTTGTTGCAAAATAATATATCTTAACTAAATAAAAAATATAATTTATTAGTATTCGTTTTCAATTAATTACTTTTCTAGTTATGTTACATCAATAAATTTACGTATTGAGGAGTGTTGAGGCTTTTTGATAGATCACAAGTATGAAACTGTTATGAGAGGTATTAGAGCCTACAATAAAATACACTTGTTAAAATTGTGTATCACCATAAGGAAATTGAATGAAATATGTAATAAGAATAACTTATAAATAAAATACATCAACATTAAATATATTTGCTTATATTATATGCAAATTAGTGAATAGTCATACTCAAAGAAGAAACCTAAGCAGACACTTGGCAAGGTATATCCCTCGAGAATGACATGAAGCCCTCTCATTGAACAAGCAGCCCTTAAAGTTTCAACCATAAATTCAAAGTTTTGACAAAACATAAGTGACTCGCATTGTGAAATGTCTGCTGAGTGTTTTAGAACCAACATTATTTACTCTAAATCTCCATTAAAATATCTTCTAACGAATAACCATTTAAACAAAGTGCCTTCTCCATTTTAATTTAATTTAAGGGTAATCTTCATAATATATAATAATTGTAGTATTTTTAAATTAATTATGTTTACGCGAGCATTCAGGACACTTGTTTTACAAATGAATTTTTACGTCTGTCGTGTTAAATGCTAAATTTTCCATAATTTTCTTAATTGCCTGTGAAAATTGTGTTTTCTGTTGCAAAATACCTTAATGATATTTAGACAAAGTTAATTTCAAATGGCTACAGGACATTGTTTTCTTTACAATGAAGTACAAACTTTTCATAATGTTCTCAGTATGTTTTTAATGTATTTTACACCACATGGATTACTATCCAAGTTTACATGCTTCGATATTTGAATCGACTGTTTTGAATGAGTTTTAGACGTGAAAGAAAAAATTGGCAATATAAAATAACCTCTCTTGATTGTAGATCAAAGATGTTCAAATATTGCGAATTGGAAAAATTTATATATTTAATCATTAAAAAAAAAAAAAAAAAAAAAAACATTTATAAACCCATTGCTTGATTTTTTCTTTTGAATATTGATAAAAAATACGTATTTTTTTAAAAAAAATCATCTCTTAAATTATGTCTCTTATTTTTATCGTATCTATTTTTTTAGATGAGCCCAGGAAATGCCCGATAATTCAGCCATATTTATTTAATTTACTTTTTCATTTGCTAAATTATTCTTTCCTTTGAAATTCAGCTAGCAGTTCACATTAATATTTTTATAATTAAACATTATTAAATTTGTATTCTTCAATCTCTATTTTTATTTTTTTCAATTTATCAGTCAGGAGAAAGAAATAATTAACAATAGTAAAGTAATAAAAAATAAGATTTAATTTAACAATAAAGATAAGATTTTTTCGTAAAAAAAAATTAAGAATTAATCAAGTATTAATAAAACTCTTGAATATTATGTTTTCCAAATATTTATTATTTTTTGATGATATACTTAACTTAAAGACAAAATTATTGTTAAAATTATCTCATAAGGAAGTTAAATATATCTTATGATTCTCAAACTGGTGTTTTCTCTAAAAAATAATGCGTAAAAAAAGGTGTGATGCATTACATGTTTTTTAATATTTAACAGATAGCTTTAATATTTAACAGATCCCAGAAAACTATTTCAACTGAATACATATTATACTACCATTACATCCTTCTATTTCGCTTTTATGTTAATTTTTCCAAATAAAACCCTTTCATTAATCCGTAATTATCGAAGATTTATAGGAAAGAGAACTTTGACGTTGCTCTGAAGCTATTTCAAGAAAAATGTTAAGTTCAACAATTGACCACTTTCTCGACACATTAGAATATTGTGTTTGAACTTCCCTCACATTTAAATATTGAACTACCTTTTAAGTTAAAATCTTTTAGGTAGACTTAATAAAAGTGCCAAAGCAGCTTTATCTATGTGTTTATCTTTTACTATTTGAAGAAATTCTTGTCTCGTTAATATTTGATATCTTTGGTATGAATAAATTAAAAGCTTGTCGTGTCTAGGGGTTTAGTGCACACAACTTAAGGAATTAGAAATTCTATTTTTGCATAGCATGCGTTTTTTGATAATGGTGAGGCAATACGAAATCCTAACTCCAGGAAGTTTGTGTTTGTAAAGTTAATTGCAATGATTTAAGTTGTTCAATGTTACAACTAGAAAGCAAATCAAATGTTGTGAATGAGGGTGTGAAAAAGGTGCTATATTAATGTCGCACTATAAAACAACAAGAGGAGCATTGGTGACGGACCTTGTGACCATAGTCAAGTGAAGAAGACTACACCTAAGCTTGCACCATCCTCTCCGAACGTACGCTAGCGGTGGGACTTTGAGCCTCGTCAGATTTAACGTGCATCAGCCAATATACACGGCGAGTTTTCAGTGGAATCAAGAAGTGATATAGTTTTAAGTGCTTTCTTTTTGGAAATTTCTCTCTCTTCTTTCAGGACCTCTGACCTCTCCACAGATAAGAGAAAAATAATCTTTGTTTATAAACGTGTTTCCTACGATTGGTATGCTTACGACTGTCCATTCATTTCTTCTACCATTGCAAATAACGAATCGGTCCTATTAAATTTGATTGATTATCAATCCCTTAACTTCCGACTAAAAGTAAAGGGATTCATTCTCCAGTACCACCATTCTTCACATAAATGCCCATGAGCGGTGCATTGGGGGAGGGGGAGGCATATATAAGCACATTTTTCTCTGAAATAAGTAAATTATACTCTCCCAGTGCCATGGACCAATCAATAGCTTACCACCCATCAACGATCAGGACTTTCCCGCCGAAATCCAGGATGCATCCCTCACTGATTCCCTAGCCACGCCTCCTTGCCACAACCCCACAACCAATCAGGAAACTCACACTCAGCCAGGCCCATCCACATCAGGCCACATCTACACTCTCGATATGGGATGGAGGAACGCTTCGCGTTCCATTTCCCAGAGACGTCAGCAACGTCAGCAACGTCAATTCGTAAACACTGTCAAGGTCATTTTATTGTGTTCCAAAACCTTCGGGATAGTTTTAATAATAACAGAACAAAGTTAAGAATCGTACTTTGGCCGGACGGATATATACGTCCAGGGCACTCGATGCACCGGTTGAGCAAGACGGATATATACGACCAGGAAATTAAACGCAC
>BMAV01027309.1:0-18307 GCA_019973955.1 Trichonephila inaurata madagascariensis
AGCCTTTGGCATTCTATAGAATGCTGGATTTCATATTTTTCCCGGTTTCTCGGCATTTATAAATGTAGGAAATTATGAAATAAAATCATTTCATACATTGTCGGTTAGCTTTAGGCATTCTAAAAGAATGCTGGATTTCATACTTTGCCGGTAACATATATAATAAGCCTATGGGGTCATTGGTAATTATTAAACTTATTTTTATAGTATTGTTAAATTAATTATAAAATACATTTTTCAATACTCTAATCATTTATAGTTTATTATTTCAGTGCAAATGTGTTTTTTATTTTTTTATTACGTCAGAATGTAATTTGTTAGTTTACTTTCAGTAAATTAAAAATTGTTTAAAAATAATTTTTTGCTTACGATTTTTCAATATGTTGGCGCCCCCTTAGCAGAGTTATCTCCCCCCCCCATAGGGGATGCGCCCCACAGTTTGAGAAACGCTATCTTAAAGTCTTCAGATTAATTTTCACTGCTTATATATATGAAGCAAAGTTCACCGTGATAGTATTTGACATCAAAGGTACGTTCCAGAAGTCAAATACCATATTGTGAAACTTATTTTTTACTGTTGTGTTCTATTCTTGGAAAATTCCCTTATATTATGGATTTATAGGTGTGTATTAATTGTTTCCTGTTAATTAAAAATGTACTATACATAGTTATTAGGTTTGCTACAGTAAAATTCCAATTTATCTGAACTGAACTTGTTTGTTAACTACATTTATTTTCTTACACTTGAAAGCTGTAGTATCACTTGGCCCTATTCTTCAAGCTGGGACAACCCGGGATTTTTAAGACTATTCAAATTTAAAAAACTGCATAGAGAATTTTAAATTGCGTCTGACCTTGAAAAAGGACATTATTTCACAATGATTTTCCTCCCACTATATAATCTATGGAAATGATACAGCTGATTTTCTAAATCTAGGCGCTGTGGTTTTAAAGTTCTTTCAGAGATGAATCCGTACACTTCTGTAAGCAGAGTTATTCAAAACAGAGTGAAAAAGATCTATGAAACCTTTTTAACCCTTTATTTACCGACAGTACTTATAAGTACCACTCACTTTAAAATTATATAGAATAATCACTTATAAATACTCTGGCGATACTTAGCAGGAATATTCTTTTAAATCCACTCTTCCAAGATATATGGCAGCACGGGCTCTATCATGAGTATTTTAGCAGGAAAGGCGAATAGTTTTATAGCAGAAATTGCGTTTCCAGCGGATTGAGAAGATTGTCATTTTTGTTCCGAAAAAATTGTTAATGTCAAAAATTAAGTGTGTTATTTTTTTGTATGTTAATGAAGACGTTAGAAAACGATTTTACTATGTATTTTAAGTGAACAGTGTGTATAATTAATTTTACAATTGAATATTATTAATTAATTAACTAGTTCTAACTAATTATATTTCCCAAAGTTTTATATACATTTTCTAATCTAAGTGTCACTAAATATCACAAAATATTATCCATTTATACGTTTTTACAAAATCACGGATCCGAACGTAGTCGGATACCTTAATAATATTTTATCTCAACATTCAAGTGACAAAGACTTATATTTATACTTTAGTTGTTCTGTAATTTTAATGAGAAGATTCATGACACATTTATGCTCAATTTTCTTTCACATTATTACACAAGAAAATCTTTTAAATCAGATAAATACTTATTTCTTCCAAGTTTCTTCTTATTAAAATCCTCCAATTTAAAAAAAGAACTCTATTATTTCAGATTTTACTGAAAAATTTAATTGTAAAGTTTTGGGAAAATTTTTTTTTTCCGTTTATTTTCTTTTAAATGTAATAACATAATGTAATAGCATAATGTAATACATAAAAAAAAGTACTTTTAAACAAGGTTGTGTCTCATTTATTTTTTGGCTATCGCTGAACCTAAGAGTTTTAGTCGATTTTTTTTTCTAAAGAGCACAACTTAAACATTTTGAAAAGTAAGAAAAAGTACTTGAAAGAATTTTTTTCCAAAGAATACGTTTTGTTATATCTAACACTCCATAAACCTTACATATAAATTACATTTCATTTTTTGGAAATTTTTAACAAAATTTATTGTCAAACTTCATAACAGATAAGAACTATGTTTCATGGTTTTATGCTTCAGACTTTTTACTGAAGAATAAATTAGCGTTTTTATGTATTTAAGGTCATATATTATATTTTTATTCTTCTTTGGAGATAGAAGATGTCTATATGTAAACTTTCTGTTACAAAAGAAGTTAACATTTCTAGGCTATAAGAGCAAAAAATAGCCTTGCACTGAGTAGAATGAAATGTAAAGTATTGTAAAGGTTATCGTTATTTAATGTTTTATAAATAATGTTGTGACATAGCCAACTGTCGATAGCTATGTCGTGGGGGTTCCACGTAAGTTAGAGGTGTGGGATTATCGGAAGTATGAGACATTCTATAATTCTTAATATGACCTTTATTAAGAATTTAACTTAAATTACTTATATAACGAACAAACTTATATTAAGTGAGAATAAACCAAAGTAGGGCCCGTTTAACTAAGTCAGATCGCGCAATTAGATCACTTATCAATATAACTAATTAGATCCTCCTAATCTCAATTCAATAATTTACTAGCGTTCAGAATATAATCCTCCTCCCTTTGGGTTGAAGACTCAGATTCTGATATTCCAGGTGACTGATGTGCTCGTGTGCAATAGTTACCCTTGTAAATATTAGCGAGGGTGGGCGTCTCCGTGGTTCCTGAGTAGGCCGTCTAAATTCACTTTCAACTGTTCCACACTAAGCTTCTCTAAGATTGCCATCCTTTCTCACTAAACTTTCTATCCTTTTAAAGGTTATCTTATTTGCATTGTTGCTTCGTTTTTCCTCTTGGAATTGGGTTGGAAAAGTTTTGCCATTAATCGTGGCCGTCAAAGAACGTAGGAGTTATGTTAGAAGAAGAACGCGAGAGATGTCACAATGTTTTTCCAGTTTTTTTAGGTAATCATGTTCCTCATAACATCATGGAAAGAATACGAATCACGTGGTAAGCAGTTATAGGTGGACGAAAAATTTGCCATTTCGTCAATTTCGTATCTTAAGAAGTATTCAGCCAAGTTAATTCCACTTCCGACTTCGAACAATTTGTGCTTAACCGCCTTATGTACTAGTTAGGTAGTGTCGCCCTTTATATATAAATATATATATTTGAGTTTGAAGCATAATGTATCGAAGTATAATTTTCATTAGCACAAAATATTCAATTAATTTCGTGTAATGGTAAACTAAGCACATTGGAAATTTTTTGAATGCTTAATTTGAGAAGTTTTTAAACAATCTATCCATCATCATTAAGATATTTTTATCTGAAATCGCCCATTTAATATAGAGATCAACTATATTCTGTATCCATACTTTTTTTCTGAGAAATTGAGAATTTTTATAGAATAAATACAAATAAAAAAAATTCAAAAAATTGCTTTTAAATTAAAATTTTTAATAGTTTTACTTATTTTTCCACCTATTTACCTCCTACTATGTTTAAAACTATTTAGTTTATAATCACTTCATAAATTAAAGTTTTAAGAGTAACTTTGGCAAAGTTATTCAGTTGCTAGAGGTTTAGCGGCGATAATATTTTCGCATGTATTCTTTACAGTTCTTTGATTATCTATCAATAAATCAAACATTTAATGTAGAATTCAAATAAAGGTCTTCTCTCTCACACACGGTACATTAAAAAGGGACAAGCAACACACGAAAAGTTTTATTACTTCCTGAGACGGGAAATAAACTTATCCGTATTTCGATTTTTCAGTTGTTTTTTAAAAGTATACCTTAATTATTGTATAATTATTGAAAGTATTCCTTTTTACTTCATTAAATTGCGTAACTATACAAGAAACACTCATTAGGGATGGACTTGGATAAAAATTTAGTTTGTTATTAACTTTTGCCGTTGATATTTCTTGTATTGCAAGCACTTAAAACGGCATCTCTTTCAAAGAGATTTGATTAATTAAAACATAGGCAAGCAACGATTTTCATTTGGAAAGAATAGAAAATTGGAGCTGGGGGCTTTCTAGCTGCTTGAAAAATGTCCTAATCTGCATATTTGGTGAGGCGAGAGACCAACAAATCATGCATAATTATACCTAAGAAAGATTTGATGCGTGTATAATATAGAATTAAACTGAATTTGGTCTGAATGTTATCACTTGGTGTTACGGAAGGACTTTGGGGAATAATTAACAGATCTTAAATAAGCATTCACGTTAGCACTTAGGAGATATGAGATTGCAATTTTTTTTTCCGTTCTCGTCCTTTACATTAAGAGATTTTGGGGTAATAAATTTAAAATAAAATTTCCTGTAAATATTTAATCAAACTTAACATTGAAGTTGAGATTTGTTACTTCATTTTGTTTTGTTATTGCATATTTGTCTTATATCTTCTTAATTGTGACACAAGTTCTTCGCTGGAGCTTTTTAATAGATAAAAGAATAATAAAATCACGAAAGTACACCAAGACACTTAAACATAGTACAAAATAAAGATGACAAAAATGAAAAAAAAAATAAATGGTAAAAATAAACTTTAAAATAAATTTTATAATATTATTTCTCTAAATTTATCGTTAAATGACTTCGGACTATCTATGTCATCTGTTTCTTTCGATGCAGAATGTCTTGTTTCCTGAACACTTCTACTTACTACACGAAGTACAAAAATTGGTTGATAACTTTATTGAGTCAAAAGACGAACCGTGCTACACTACTAGTATTTGCCAACTTCCCGATTGATGGTGTAAGGTATTTTCACAATCGAAAAATTTCATATGGATAAAGGCTCAATTATATATATTTATTTCTCTGCAACACATTTTAACACTGACTGCTACCTGTTAGTTAAAAATATGTATCAATATATTATTTTTTTAAAAAAATTATTTTATATTATGCGTTTTCAGTGTCTAAAATTACTTACAGCTTCACTTCACATAAAACAATTTTGTTTTCTTTATATGTTAAATAAACTCTTAAAACATTCGGTAAAAATTATTTGAAATGTGCACCATAAATACTTTCATTAACATCTTGAACACAAGGTAACCACTAGTAGATGCATAGGGTAAAATCCAATTGTAACCTCATGTGGATATATGTTTCATTTAGATGTACAGCCACTACAACCAGCACATGAATTATTATGCGGTAGATTTTCTTTCATTGGGATTGTATATAATTACAAAATGTCTGGGTTACAAAAAAATTGAAAAATAGGAAACTAGAAATAAAATTACAAATGTTTATGAAGTTACTCTAATTGTTTCTTAGAACAAAAACTTTTCTATATGATTTACGTAAGTGTTTTGACTTTTTGTTACACTTCTGCATCTTCTTCTCAAATAGATAAATCCGTATCACAGAGTCACTGTCGTATTCATCGGTTTCCGGACAGTATTTTCATTATCACTTTTTTTTAAATCCAACGATGATACCAAGGAGAAGTAAAAATAAACAACAAAAACAATTATTTTAAATTCAGAAAGTGAAACCAAACTCGAACAAAAGGGTGCTTTAGTCTGAATCAAAAGGAAAAATGAGATGTACAACGTAACGTCAAAATCAGTATCCCCAGAAATCCACTAGAAAGCGCAGTCTGATACGTTAAGTGTTAAGAGAAGTTTTTTATCTGAAAGTTATGATTTAAGTACTTAATTAATTGTTATCAGTTAGTAAACAACTGCTTGACTTTATTTTCTTAGCATTATTTTAGGAATATTTAGTATATATATATATATAATTGTATACGTGAATAATCACTATTATGCTTATATTTTTTACTGATTAGTCAATATTCTTGAATTAAAACGTGAATTTAGAAAAATGGTTAAGCTTTAATTAGGTATATTTGACGAGCATTATTGTTTTGACGCTCCCATCATTTAATGCTTACTGAATTTGTGTAGTAATAAACGAGATGGTGTATCGTAAACTTTTTATTTATTGCTAAAATATACTTCAGGTGGAAACTTAACCTTCATTATCCCACGGTCACTCTCGCCTGTTTTTGCTACCTTCGTTACTCGCGGGGTGTAGAGAACACCCCAAACTTTTAACACGTGTATTTAATTATAAAAATAAAAATTAAGTCATTATGATACATATTTATAAAGTACAAGATGTGTTTTGTATTATACAAATAAAATTATTTAATTTATTGCACACAAATGAAACTAACATTAATTTAAACTAAACAAACACAATTTTCATTCTAAAACACATAATTTTATATTTTTTCATAAACCAGTAAAACGTATATGCCAGTAATAAATATACTTTATAATTAATGAGATAATGATAGTAGAAAGTATAGAAAAATAATATTTTAATAATTTTCCAAACTTTCAGAGCAGACTGTATACAAATGCTCAACTTCTCGCGGGAGTTCTCAGCCCTCCAGATAAACTCTTCAAGGTCATTACATTCCAATCGTTCCTTAAAGAGGGATTGCATCACGCCTGAAGGTTCAATGACCTAAAATGTGCAGCTACAGAAAAAATCGTGGTTCTGCACATTCTTTTTAGAAATCTGGGAGGATTTTTTTGTTGCTGGGGTGTACAGAACACCCCGCGCGAGTGATCGCGGGTTATTTTTGTTTTTAAAACTTCCCTTAGCATAACCTCCATCCAGAATTAAACCTATTTTTTTTCCTGCGTTATTTGACTTTTAGAGGATTGTCGCTTTAGAATTCAGCAAATTGATATAAAAACCATTCTTCCGCTTTTTGAATAACGCCAAACAGTGTCTTTTCTTGATCAGTGAATCACACAATTTGATCAAATGTGTGCCGTAAATAGGCACTAATAATGATCCGACCGTTTCCCAGGTAAACATTTCTGAGGATTCTCCGACAGTTTAAAAGAAAAAATACAGCATGGATTTCTCTACAGACTTCTGCCCTTTACATTGTTGGGAATACACATCTCTTTGTCATCTGGATCGTTTTGAAAACTGCAAGATTCATCAATAGTTACCAGGTGACAAAAAATATTTCTTTACCGTACTGCAAAATATTTTACATCTCCTTGATTAGTCCACCCCACGTTTGCTTCTGAATAAAAGTCAATAACCATAGCACCAATATTGCTGATATTTTTGACATGTGCAGTTTTTTGTACATAACTTTCCACATACTGCCATATAATATCAATGTCATTCTATATAATATTGATACCACCTCTTCGATTTAGTAAGAGTCCTCCACTTTCTTCATTGAAGCAATATCTCTTATGAATGATGAACTCTTTGGATCATCTATGAAGGACATGGGACGCATTTGGGAATTCCTTTACCACTTCTCAAAAGTGTCTTATGGTGTACTATGATATTCATAAGCAGCCATCACTTCAGGGTACATTAGTGGACATTGACATTATTGAAATGAAGGAAATGATCACTCTCTGAGCCTATATATCCGGTGTGGGTATTAAGTCAATCACAATCGAGAGATGGACCACCAAGACATTTTGGGATGACCGTTTTCACTAAGTCCTAATAATCCTTCTATCATACTAAGTTCTAGAAATATAAAGTATTTATTCTAAGCTAAGCCTCCATCGAATCTAAGCAGCACACCGAATTCTTGAAAAGATTTTGTGAAAATTGGGAAAAATAGTCTAAAATGGTTTATCGATATCCAATTTTACGAAATTAAAAAAAAAAAAATTAAAAGGAAAACTAATAAAATGTTGAATAATTAGTTATTTTTTCAGTATTATAAACTTTTAAATACATGCAAGAAGTTGTAATTGCTCTAAATACCCCATCCAACCTTTTATTTTCTTCTTCGCTTCTAAGCCGCGTCCGATTTTCAGTAGAAATAACATTGAGAAAAAATTGCTTCTTAGATTCGATTAAATACGGTATTTTAAAAAAATAAGAAGGAAAAAAATCGAACCACAAAAGAAAATTTCGTTGAATGGAAAATATGCACTTCGCTATTTGGAGGCTACTTTACGAAGAAAATCGTAAAATGTTTTTGGTTCAAGGAAAATATTCGCTAAAAAGGAATTCGTAAAATAGAGGTTAGACTATATTGTGTACTTTCTTTTAGCTTACAACTCCCTACGTCACTGGTGGACCGCAACACCTTGAAAAAATTAGAAGTAGCCCGCGCGCGTACCCTAGAAAAGTCTGCCCACCCCTACTTTATCTTCTATATACTATGCATTATTTCAATGTACAGCTTCCTAAAACCAAACAAATGAATATCTAATACTGCAATTTACAATACCCTCCTCATTACTTGGGAAACGATCATAATTAAGTATTTAATTTATCAATAATAAAGACATAAACTGTTTTATACTTTCTGTTAAGAAATAATTGGTTCTTCATTTGTTTTATAACAAAAGTGATTCATCATTTTAACTTAATTCATTTCTGTATAAACTTTTGAAAATTCATTTTCCAAAATACCAGTCGAATTTTTGTAATACTCCTTTAGATAATATCAAGCATATCGTGTTAAGTATGTGTGAAAATATTGTTTTATTTTAAAAGATGAACCTTTATTTGTTTTGAAAATACGAATATAATTGCATTCAGAATTATATAGCATTGCATTCAGTTTCAAAAAACTGAAAATAATATTTTAAATAACAATATTTGATTATTTAACTTTGTAATCTTGCATTAATCTTCTTTATGTTTTTTATGCATAAATCAGCTTATCATTTAAGTCATATGCCATATATTTATGCATATGACACATGTTCAAATAAGCCTTTCAATGCTATGTTTTTTTTCTGAAATTGGAAGATATTTATTCGATATAATCGCTATTTTTATTTGATTCTATTTAAGGATTAAAAATTTTTTACAATTCAAACACTTATTTTCACAAAGCCTTTTACCCGTTTAAAGTATTATAATTTTTTTTTTTATAAATTAAAAATAAAAATTACACAGCTATTTCATTTGAGCTCTTACATCTTTGTTATTGAAAATAATCTTATTTGCATTGTAATTTTCTTCGCAACAGCTTAATGATTTCTCCAAAAATTACAAGCTAAAAGTACAGAATGACCGTTATAAAAACAACTAAGTAAGATTTCGGAAAAAATTTTAAAAGATTTTTATAAAAAGTTGTCTTATACCTATTCTAATCATAATATAATGTTCCGCCAAAAAAAAAATCAGAAAGCATTTTTGATATCTTACTATATTTTTTATTTAAATTTTTTAAAAAATGATAAACATTTTAGTCTTAAAAAAGTAAATTTGTACCCAAAAAAAGTAATTAATTGATTTCAAAATATATGTTCGTCGTTTCTGAAATCCTACAATATTTTCATGCTATTACATTCATACAGGCAATATATATCTCAATCCTTTTTATTTAAACACAATTTCTTTCTCCCAAAAAGAAATATTTTACGAAGGAAAATAGTAATAGTAATAAAAAAAACTTGACATGTCTGTGAAAAAGTATGTTAAGTTTATTGGACAATAGATTACGAAAGGCTACATGTGTATGAGCGTGGGAAAAAAAGAGATTAAAGAATACGGAACACCAAACAATTTCTAACATAATCGAGCTAAACTCTTTCGAAAAAAAGATATAAATTTTCTTGACAACAATAAACGTAGTGTTATGTATGACGCGTAACTTTCCACCCGATTTGAGAGCGTATTAAAGCGTGAAATTGTTTTTACTGCGGCAAAAATTGCTTTTCAATCTATTTTTCTATCTGACTATCTGACCTAAGATATTTGATGTTATAAAAAAATGTACAAACTGAACAATTACACATCACTACTCTTTAATACACATACATACACATACACGCACACACACACACATATATATAAGATAAATATAAAAAAATTCTGTCATTATTGCCTGGAGTACAATTATCTTGTTAAATTCGTTTTGAAATATATTTCAAAACTAATTTAGCCTTTTTTTCAAATCTACCTTATGCTTAGTTTAGTTACAAAAAAACTATCTGGATGGAGCTTCTGTTTTTAATTCTTTGCATCAACACGTCATTTTGCAAGCGAGATTCGAGTATTGAACATACTGTCTTGAAACATTTACTGGTTAGCGTAAATACATGTAAGGTTTTGTTTTAGTTTTTCTAGTTAATTATTTTTAAAGTTTTCTTTTAGTAATTATCTCTCTTGTGAAAAACCTATTTTCAATATTCATACGTTCTTTTTTATAGATTTGTGTTCATCCTTCGTTTTGTTAGATATAGGCATAATTTTTATTAGGGTTGTGTTTTTCTACTATGTCAAAAATTTCTGCTGAAAGGGTAGTTTGGATTTATAAAGCAATGCTTAAAATTTCATTACTGCATTTTAACTTATTATTTTATTTCACCGTCCCAGATCAATGACAGCTTTAGAAATCATAATAGTTATCCATTTTTGTCCAATGGCTCTTTCTGTCCTTACAATTTTAATTGCTCTCAATATTTCTATTTCTTGGAAGTTACTTTATTCTCAGTTCTTAGTAGGATACTATTTGGTATCACTTACTTTATTCATATTATATATATATGACGTGTTTCAAGTCAAAACTAATCTTAAGTTTAGAAACGGTCTTTATTCAGCGATCTACCTGCATGATCTGTCGCGGTGAGAAAAAGGAGGCCAAAGTGAAATCTAAGTGTTTTTACCACTTAAGCCCTGATGTAAAGTACCTTCTTAATTATGGGTTATACTTGAAAGTTAAGGTTGACATATGAACTATAAAAAATAATGATCTGGAATCAGAAGTGTTTTGTGGTTGGGCCACCTGTTTCGGAGAAATAATTGGGTAATTATTTTGATACTTGAAGATGCAATAAGAAATAAAAGTTAAGTGTTATATAGGGAATTTAATTTTAAATCTAATTAAATTATAGATAGATAAAAAGATAATAACGTATATAGCGAAAATATTTTGCAAAGTGAATTAATTTAAATAATTTATTTAACTGTAATATAAAAACTATTTCATAATCTCATTGATACTTTTTAATTATACTTAATCTCTTTTACGAATAAAATTAATTTTAAAATTTCATAAAATTTTACTAAATAAAAAAAACATTCTACTATTTGAGTTCCTTAACAAAAAGTTTTTCAGTTTTTGAAAAACTGTTCCTCATAATAACAGAATGTTCTAAAATTTGATGCTTGAGATTTCTAAGCACAGCACTTTTTAAAAATATATTTTACCAATTTCTGCATTTATTTTTTTTTTAAATTCCACATGTAAAAACCCAGAAAATAAGAGTAAAATAGTTTTATAGAATAAAAATAAAAGAATTATATTTATTTTCTTGCTAAAATTGTCATAAATGGCCACCTAAAATATTCTTTATAAAAAACGTAAATTTTAACATTATTTAAGCGTTTTCAAAACCAAACCGACTAAAACATTGATAATTTATCATGCGTATGTTTCACCATGTTGTTTTCTTGAAATACTTGTACAATTGCTTAGAGAATAATATGTAAAAATATTATTCTTTTAACATAGTTTTCCTCATCAGTTGTAGAAAAACTTATTCCTCTTTATTGAATCCTTAAACTAGAAATTCTGTGAATTTTCCTAGCTAAACTGAAATCTCTAATTATTTTTAACTCCTTGTCCCTTCTTGACTTAAGTTCCAAAATTTTAACACGTCTCACCTGCTTTCCTTTCCCACTCTTCCACTATAATAACTTTTATTAGGTTTGTGTGTCACCTGTACTTGGTGTCCGAAAAGCTAATGGGGTGGAATTCTGGTGCCTCAGTTGGTCCTCAAGAGGACAATTGGCCATTGTCCCTTTCATTTGTTTCAACCTTTAGTCTCAAAGTGGCTCAATTAAATATAATCTATTCCCGTCGGTAAAACGCATTTTGAAGAATATTAGTTCTGGTGAAGTCTTGCTTCCGGATGGACACTGTTAACATTTCAGAATGCATGTTGGCGTCAGGAAAGTTCCTAAAGTATGAACATTAGGGGTCCAGCATACAAATTCAGAGAAAATATAAATGAATTAAAACTTCAATGCGCAATTGCACAATGATTTCTTTAAAAAGTACTAGACATTTTTGATTCAGTATCACACGCGAGAATACTGTACGTACTATAATTATTTACGCTGCTGACTAAGAAGATATAACCCCTATGTTTTCCTATTTTCTTAGAGAAAATTTAGTTTTTGAAATACATACAAAATTAGTGTGATTTTACGCGTGCGGTGTCATCATCTTTCTCTCACACTGTTTTTACTTTCACATATTAGCTTCCGGTCTTAGTAGATGCAGAGTTCATGGTCAAATTTAGAGAGCAATAAAGATATATCTTGATGTTCTAGATTAAAACATAAAATTTACAAGCAATGAATTTGAGCACAATAAGCATTATTTACACTTACAGGCGATTATCTTTCAAATTTGATTAAATTGCATAGAAAATGTATACTTTTTGAAAAAATAAGGAGATTATTTATACTAAAGAATTAAATTTTGTAGACCCCGTATTTCAATTTTATTAATATGCCCATTTAGTAATTTATTATTCTATTCATTAAGGTGTCATACCTTTTAAAATTTCCGGAAAATCGATTTTTTTATTATTATTTTATTTTATAGAGCAAACATTTCTGAGTGTTTTAAAAGAAACCACATGCAGATATTCCCAATAGCACGGAAGTTATTAAGAAAATAAAAAGAGCAGAAAAGGTCATTTAAATAGTGTTTACATTTCGGATCCAGGACGACAGCTGCGTTTCTCTGTTTCTAATTTCATTCTAATTATTGTCAAATGCTTGAATCTAAGCCTCAAATATTATTATTATTGTTCTGAACATTAACTACAACTCTTCTACTTACTTTATAAACTTCTATTTTGTTTTGATAAAGTGATTCGTGATTCTATACCCGCTCGTTTTCAGATTTTCCCCCGTATCTTTTTTCCCAAAAAAGTTTTGGAAAAATATTTTTTAAAAACTTTTAAATATTTTCATTAATCCCCGCGACCACCTTAAATTCAAAAAGGGAAGTTTACTGGTAATATGCAGGGGGAAAAGTTGTACAGTTGGATGAATCACTAAACAACATGCATCGGGAAAAAAAAGATTCAGTTGCAAGATATTGATCATCTTTTTGAACATGATACTTTTTGATCCCCTATAAATTATTTGATAAAACTATTATGTTTACAAACATTAAAAACTTTGCTTCTTGAAAAAAATGTGGTGGAGATATTGAACTCAGAAAAATTGTTAGGGTTTGTCTAGTTTTTTTCAATTGAATAAAGTACTGTAAGGACTTATTTCTCTTAGAAATTAAAATGCTGGTTAAAGAAAAACACCCCAGAAATAAACAGACACTTTGTGCGCAATGAGGACAGTTGGACAGGGTCGCGCAATGACAACTTTCTGGGGGTGTTTGGATTTTTCCCTCCTCGTTGCAAAAAATCTATAATAATATTATAAACAAACTGCAATTTGAGTAAAAAAGTTGCAGAAGCTTCAATGAAAAGTAGTTTTGGGAAAGGGGGGAAACGAAAAATTCTTCTGATATAATATGTGGAGATGGAACTGGAAAACCCTTTACTCTTCTCGTTTTGGGTGGTTTTTTTATAGGAGAAAAAACAAAAAGTGTATTGATGCGGAAGTGATTTTCTTTCTGAAAGGGGGATGTGATTTTTGGGAAACGAAAAAAAGGGTCACCTGCTTAAAAAGTGGAAAATTCTTCACGTTAAAGACTGTTTAAAAAACCACAAGGGCCAGCTCCCTGAGGGAGACTTGGGGAATGGTTCAAATTTCAGCGTTCCAATAGTCACTGTTCTGTGGATTCATTTTATTGGGGATGGCGATTCAAAACATTTTTTTTTCCCCCCCCCGTATGGAAAGATATCCCGTTTCAAAATTTTAATTGTTGGACATGTTCAAAAACGATGGGGAAATCGTTTCGAAAATTAAAACAAATGAGCTCAAACTCGGGTTTGGGAAATCGATTGGTGGAAAAGGGGAAAGGGTTTATAACAAACACAACATACTATTGAAATCAATCCACAAAAAAAACTTTTCCCGTCTGATATGCGAAAAGCTTAAAAAGGGTTTATTTTCCTAACATTCGTGAAAAAAAATTAGGTTTTTTTCCTTTTTGGTTAATTCGGGGTAAAAATCAAAAAAAAGTATTGGGGGTTAAACTTTTCACAAAAATTTAGGGGGGAAAAAGATAAAATGATTTAATATTATAAAAATCCCAAAACTTGGGGTAAAAAAATTTGAAAATTCAAAATAGAAATTTTCCCTAACTTTTGTTTGGGAGAAATTGTTTTTTCCAAAAGGAATTTCCAATGGGGCAATGGCAGATAAAAAATATCGACGCGGCGATTTTAATTTTGAAAAAAGTCACGTTAAAAATAATTAAGCAAAGGGAATTTTTAACTGAAAAAAATGCGAATTTTTAAAAATAAATTTAAAAGCTCTTGTAAAAAATTAATAAAAAGGGACTGAATGATTGGGTTTTTTAATTTTTTTTTTAATAATGTTTTAACTTATTTTAATTTTTAAAAAATTTTTGTAAATTGATTTTTGTTTTAATAATATTAATAAATGTTTTTTTAAATTTTTTTGAAGAAATGAATCATTTTGTTGTATTTTATTTTTTTTTTGTAGCTTTTGATACTTTAAAAACAAAATAATATACGTTTTTGTAAAACCCTTTGTATTTTAATTCGTTTGTATTTAGGCTTTTTTAATTATACTTTATATGTAATGTGGCATTATGTTATTAGTTATAATCTATAGGCTCTACTTTTAAAATAATAGTATACTATTGTAAATCAGACACAGTTATTGGGATTAAAAAGGAAAAAAATAAAGCGTATTATTTACTATTTCGATATTTTTTGTATATTTTATGTTAAACATTCCTTAATAATACAAGTAATATATGCGAAGACAGGTGACACTAAAAAACAATTTTATAAATAAATTTTTTTTTTCTTACAAATTCAAAATATCAAAAAACTTTTTTATATTTTTGAGAGTGACTAAAAAGCAGAATGGTGGTTACATTTCCCTATCCTGACATAATATTTTGAAACAATGTCTGTGTTTATTTCATCTGTATAAAACAAAACAAACAAAAAACATACTTTATCTTCTCTTCAGAGAAAATAAAATAATTGAATACCCATTACAGGGAAGAGAAGTAAGAAATAGATTTGAAATCATGTAATAAATTGCATTTTCTAATCTTTTGGCCGAACTTTTTTTTATTTTTATAGTAGTAAACTGAGACTGTATTACTGATTATGTGAATAATAAATCAAATTATTTTTAATGCGTTTCCTTTTACTCACATTGTAACTATGTCTGGGTAAAAACTTTAAAAGCTATTTTCAAACATTTTAAAGCGTTCACTTGAGCTGAAATCTTCTATATACGATTGTTTTTGGGTAAAAAAATAACTTCATTTTAATTAGTAATATTAACTGATTAAAACTAATAATTTAAAGGGAAACAAGATACAGCCCGTTGGCATCATTTTTGGGAAAAAAAATTTGGGCCGACTTGGTGACTATGTAGGGATTTTGGGGCAAAACCAAAGCCTTTTCTCACATTTTTAAAAAGTTCCGTTGAGCTGTAATTTTTTTTACCCCTTGTTTTGGATGACATGTAAATTTTACTATAATTATCATTATTATTTAAAAAATTGATTAAAACCAGTTATTTAAAGATTTTTTTACTTATCTTCGATTTTTTTTAAAAGTGTTTAAAAGTTGAATATCGAAACCAGCAAATAAAACTGTCACTTCGTAAAATTAAGTTATTAAAAGTAAATATTGAACAAATTCTGTTTGACTCAATGTTCCATTTCGTTCTTAAAACTTAAGGTATAGAAAATTATGTTACGCAAGTGTGAATCTTGAAAGGAACCTGTGTTGAAAACACTAGTTTTTTATCGGTGTTATTTGTTATTGCTATTATTGTAGTACATGTACTAAAGGTACTTGAATACTAAAATAGGTACTAAATGGAATAAAAATTTGTGAAATAAATTTATCTGCTTTACAAAAACTTTTTTTTTAATTTTTACTCACAGATATAACTGCAATGTTTTTATTTTATCTTATTTATTCTAATTTAATTATATATATTTTTGTATTTGAAGTATAGTATAGAAAAATAAAATAAAAATGTTGAATGCTATTAAAGTATCATAATTTAAATTTTGATTTGTGTGTGTTTGTGGTATTTATATTCTTTACCAAAAAATAACTTCTTTTTTTAAAAAAAAATATTACTGATTTCAAAACATTTTTAAGCAAGATCTAGAAGTTAAGACATGGATCATATTGTTTATTACAGAAATAAAATTCATAATTTATTATTCCTTTTGGCTTATTTTATATTGTTACGTAGTTTCAATTTTACTTTTAACATTTGTAATTTATAACAGAAGAGAACACTAACATTTCCAGTAGTTGGACGTTCACGAGCCATATTGAAGAGATTTCATAGTACTTCAAACTATTATATAAGTAATCCTAGTGAATATACATCCTAATAATACATGCAAAATATTTATACCATCGTAAAAATTTATTACTTAATATATCGTAAATGTGTACCATATTAAAACTTTGTTAGTATGTATTTACATTAATAATTATCACAGCACTTGAGCCGAACTTTTCATTTTAAAAGTTATTTTTAAGCTGTGATACATAAATATACCATTCTAATATTTTTCTGCAACATTAAAGGTTTTAAAATTTTTGTCCGATACTGATGGTGTTTTCTATATATATATATATATATATAAATGTTATAGTTTTTCGGGTTAGTGTAATAAACTATTTCTTTTATTCCAACGAGTCTCTAAATTTTTTTCACCAAAAATGATGTCACTTTTAAGCAATGAGTATGAACCGTTCCGTTGTATATTTTGCATTTTGTACAAAGGGTACAGGAAAATCTACAGGAAACACCTTCTGCCTATATACTATAAAATATGTTATAAGGTTATAACATCTTTTACATTGTAAAACATTTTAGGTTTGTTTTGTCTTCGTAAATATTACCTTGCGTTATCTTCCAATCCAGCTTTAACTGGGTAAAATGTAATTCTATTTTTCACTTAGTTTTCAATTCTTTCTTTTAAAATCAGGTTTTCTTCCATCGGAAATATTTAAACACCATTTTTTTTTCCATACTTAAAATTTTTGGTCTTTTTCATTTGCAAATATTTTACCTAAAAATATTTATATGATAACAAACAACCCTGTATACCGATTTGTTATCTATTTATTACGCCCAAATTTTATTTTCACTTTACCTATGCAGTCTAAGATATTGAAACATTTAAAAATTTATATATATATAATTTTTTATGCTGGTTGCCGTATTTTGTTGGCGTGACATTGCAGCAAAGTCGGTGGATTTTCATGATGAAAAAAGTTGGCAGAATTAATGTCATACATAGTATATTATGGGTCTGTTAACCATTTATCGACCGACGGTACTTATAAGTACCACTCACTAAAAATTGCATAGGATAACGATTTTTACGAATACTCGGACGATACTTAGAAGGAATATTCTTTGAAATCCACTCTTCCGAGATTTTAGGGCAGCAGGTTCTTGAGGTATTTTAGCGGGGAAAGTAAATAGTTTTATAGCAGAAATTTCGTTTTCAGCGGATTGCAAAGTTTGTCATTTTTGTTTCAAAAAGTAGTTAATATCAAAGGGTAAGGGCTTATATTTTTATATGTTAAGCAGAAAACGATTTGATTATTTTTTTTTAATTGAACATGTATATAATTCATTTTCAGTTGAATATCTTAATGGAATTAATTGCTCTAAAATTAAATTTCCCAAAGTTGAGTATTTTGTTTATGTACCTTCCTTAATTTTCAATGTAGTGACTCAAAGCAAAATATTACATGAGAAAAACTGCAGTAAACCATAATGCGGTAGATAAAGGGTTAAAGGTCCCTAGAGTGCCTGTTTGGCTTTGCGTGCTCTCAGCAAAATTAAATTCCTCGGATAGTTTCGCATCGTCAAAGCTCAGGTGCCTGCCTTTGAGAATGAAACTGGGCGTCAATATTATTTGTTGCGATTGAAGTACCACCTATATGATGCCGCATTAAAAAAAAGTTACCAACTCCCGCGGAATGTACTAGGTCTTCAATGGTAATTATCCATCCGCCGACCAATCAGAAAGGGAAAAAAATGTTTTTATTGTCAAATGTAATTCAATATTTCAAAAGCACACTTTCTTTTCTTTCACCTTGCGGGGTTTTTTAAAGCTTTTTT
>BMAV01027310.1:0-57963 GCA_019973955.1 Trichonephila inaurata madagascariensis
ATCCGTTTATTTTTTCCCTTTACAATCTCACGAAAAAAGTTGGATGCATTTTTGTCAAAAAAATTTTTTTTAAAAAAATAATTAAACTCAAATTTTAGGTTTTGGAAATTTTTTAAATAAGAATTCTAAAAAGAGGTTTAAAAACTCATGTTTTTAAAACCCTCCTTTTTGTTATACATAGTTTAATTTTTAAAAATCAAATTTATTGTGTTTTTTGTAGGAGGAGGCATTTTAAAATCACTTCAAATTTTTTGGGTTTTTCCCTTTAAAAAAATTAAATGGCAGTTTTTTTAAAATTTTTGACCCAAAAATTTTTTCTTTCCACATAGGGGTAAAAAAAAATTTTGAAAATCTTTAATTAAAATTTTTGAGTAAATTCCATATCCAAAAAAAAAAATTAACATAAATTTCTCTTTCTCTTTCAAATATATATAAACTCAACTCTCAAAAACCCAAAAAAAATGAAATTTCAAATTTTTAAATTATCTTGATTATTTTATTTTAAACTTCTCGTTCTTTAAAAAGGGTTTAAATGCCATAAATGCCCAAAACCCATTTTTTTAAGGTATCCCACGTTGGGAAACCCGGGTTTTTTTAAAAAAGCGATAAATGGACAATTTCATGATATTTAGTATGACTTAGATCAGAATACATGTATAAAATTGTTTGAAGGACATTTTGAAAAAAAAAATTTTTTAAATCAATATTTTGGAAAAAAAATTCAGAAAAAACTTTTTTTAAAAAAGTTCCCCTTTTTAAAAAAATGCTTTAAAATAATAATATTTTTTGTGTGTGTTTATATAAAGTAAATTCTTCTCAAGAGAGTCTGAACTAGGTTTTTTTGAAAATTTACATTATTTTCAAGTTAAAACCCCCTTAAAATAATTATGGGGGCGTTTTTCAAAATTTCTCCTTCTGTTTTAAAACATGGATAAACCCTTCTAAATTATATATTTTCAAAATTCTGTTAGCCTCTGTACAGGGTTAGCTAATACACAAAAATTATTATAATAAAAAATTTTTCATAAAAAGGAGAATGTTTTAAAACCCATTCTATTTCTTTTTTGTCAAAATTTAAAAATAAATAATTTTTATTATAATAATATTCTTAAAACAATTTTATATACATTTTCTAATCTAGGTGATACTAAATATAAATATTTCCTTTTAATACATTTTTTTGAAAAATTTTTTGCCGAACGTGGCGGAATTTTTTCAAATAATTCAACTCTATAAATCTCTCTCTCTCTCTTTCAAATAAATATGAACTCACTCTTTCACATAAACATTCAAAATTTAAATTTCAATTCACTTTAAATTATCTTGATTATTTTTTTTTTTTAAAAAATTTTCCCCGTGCCCCATTCAAAGGGTTTTAAATGCCCGTAAAACCAAAAAAACTCCCTCCTTAAGTAATTCCATTTCACTCTTTAAATAATACCGAACAACTGTCCTTTGAGGTTGAAATACCTTGGTTAACTAACATCCAATCGAAATCGTCTCGACAGGTGGAAAGAAATCCTTTTATCAAGTGGAATTCTTCCACTTTATCCCAAGGTGTGATCGGACGTTGAAAGACAATCCATTTCCATGGTAAAAGGCGAAGTGATGGATGAGGAAGACCTGAAAAGAACTCGTTTTCCTGTTCTCTCTCTGTATTTGCAGACTTTTCGCAGATGGGAATGAAGACGTTTTCTTCAATCTAAGATTTCCCAAGGAGAGATGGATGCAGTGATGGGATTGCGCCTCCGGAGAGAAACGGACCGAATAAATGCTTTTCCAGACCTCGTTATTTTGATTCGGGAGATTTTTACCATTCTCTTACTATTCCGCTGCTTCGGAGGAATGAATTTTGTTATTTGCTTTGAATAAGATGATAGAATTCGTATATTTTTGATAGGCAATGTGGAGGCCTTTCAAAAGCGTTCGAATTGCAGATTAAAGCAATACGGACACTTTTGCATGCCCTTAAATAATAAGTTCTGTCGCTATTTATGGATCCCAGCTGTATCAGAGCCCCTATCTCTCAGGTATTTTAAATTCGTAAATTTGATGGTAATACTATTCAAGATCTAGATTATTCGTTTTAAAAATAGCTCTTGGGAAATACTTGCTCGATTGGGAGGAAGAAAAAAAAATTATGTGCTCCATTCTTCTTATTGTCCAATTCTTAGGGGGGGGGAGGGGAAAATTTTTGTCGCAATTCTCATAATTCGGTTGTACATTTTTTTTTAAAAGAATTTTAAAGCATATTTAAGTCAAGCAATAAAACAACAAATGAAAACGTTGTATTTGGCATATAAAATAAATTAAATGGAATAATAAAATAAATCAAAATATTCCAGACTTTTATAAGGAAAGTTTAAATTCACATTTGTGATAGACATACCCTGAGTGAAAAAATTCGTGAGAGCTTAAGCAAACATGATTAAAAATATTGGTTCGAACTATATCGTTTTCCATTTTTAAATTTAAAAAAAAAATAGAAAGAAATTCGGAATTAAAATTGTTTATTCTTGCCTTAAAATACTAAAAGAAATTATTTCTTACGATTTTATTGATTAAAATTTCTCTGAATCATTATAATTATGAATATAATATCAAATACAATCTTCAAAAGTACAAATAATTGGCTGAAAACTATGCAAGAAAAACTATTTCCTACATATTTATAGGCCATTTATAATTAATAAGAGGGATTGATTGATCAACTGTCCATTATCGTCTCACTTTGAAGATTACTTGAGGGTTACAGATATGAAGAGGGGCTACACTGATGAGGTGCTGTTAAGTTCAGATTACTGATGTGAAGGTTAGGAGGCTGATGTTCCTTATGCTGGAGCCGAAAGGTCCTATAATGGATTTAAGAGAATCCAATCGTATCAGAGTTAATAGAGATCAGAGATGTGGAACGTCTTGGAACGTGTCTAAGCGTCTAGGTGAGACTGGGTTTCCTCTTTAGCCGGGATTACTATTTGGCCATTGGTCCTTGTCACCCCTCATGCGGTGGACTTTGAAGCCGAAAATGGTATGGAAACTGCAACGGTCACTTCTCCGTTAGCTGGATAAAGGGGGTCAAAAGGGTTTCTTTCCTAGAACTTTTTTATCGGTTTGGGGCCTGTCTTGGTTTTTCCACCGGGAAGCTAAAGACCGTTAGGAGTCAAGTTCCAAAAAGGAAAACAATCCCTTTCTGGAGCCCGCAGATGATTCCAAAAATTAAATCTAGAAAAGATGAGACCGATCCCTCTCTGAGCTGGCACCTCATTCTCATAACTATTATACTACACACAAAAAAGAGTATTTTGTGTCTCAACATGCACATTTATGTGTTACACATGATTTAACGTGCAAATTTCATTTACACAATGAGTAATAGAATATTAGAAATATTTAGGATGAAAATAATACTAAGAAAATAAATTTTGCATATTTTCCGTACAAATATTTTTACTGGATATTTTTCGCACCATCAATAAAAAATAATAAGAAAATAAATACCATTTGCACGATAAAGTAACAGAAAATATATATTCAGCTATAAACCTCATATTTAGAACTACAAATATGTAGTTTTCCCGTTTCTAAAAAAAGGAAGGGAAAAAAAAGAAAAAGACTTCTGAACTATTTTTTTTGGTCAGAAACTTTAAAAATTCCCAAGAATCACCCACATTCCCTTTTCTGTTTCAACCAAATGAAACTATAATACAAATCATAATAAAATTAATATATCTTTAAAAAAAAAAATAACTTTTATATCGTAAAATATATTTCTTAACACCATTTGAATTAAATAAATTGAATTCAAGATTTAATTATTTATTCGAACATTAATGGGATATATAAATAAGTGGAAAGAAAAGAATGCATAAATGTAGAAAACACACATATAAATGTTCATAAAAATTGGTTTACGTATTTTCAATTACACCTGACAACATTGCTGAATCAGATAATAACATTAAAAAACTGCAAGACAAAACTCAAAACTATCGAACTATAATCTTCTATTTATTATAATTTCATTAATTACAGTAATATAAACAGTTAAAAAAGAAAAAAAGGGGGTTTATTTCAAATAATTTCATAGTTTTTTTTTTATGTTAAAAAAATTTTTTTTATTCTTACAAACAAAACAAAAAAATTTTTATTAAAAATATAAAATTATTGTCCCAAAAAATTGGGGGAAAAATAATAATCAATTATATAATTTCCTACAGAGACAATAATATGACACATACATTAATAAAAATGAGCTTATATTCTTTTTCGTCAGAGCAGCTGTTCTTTTCAAAACTTCATGTGCAAATTTAAATAATTATAGGACATAAAAAGGGTACTTTTTATGAATGGCGATATTCATAAATTTTTCTATTAGATATCGACTAGAACCAGCTGTTTCAAAGTCGAACCAAATTTCTAGCTATTGGTTACTATGCATCAACTCTTTTCTTTCTCTGTATGCATTTAGCATCTGAATCGAAAACATTTCTCGTTTCTTTCTTTTCTTTTTTTCTTTTCTAACAACTCTACTTCTGTGGATAAAGTTCATGAAGTATTGGTATCGACTTTCAGCAAAAATGTTATTTTTCTATCCGTACATCACAAATATTCATGAGCAGAGACTAGCACCAAGAAAAAAGAAACTTCTCTTTTTCTTGCCATCTTTCTTCGAATTGAAAAGAATACAATTTTCCTATTTTCATCGATTTTAAATTCGTTACGAAACGCTATTCGGAAATTTTATTAGGTTTCCGATATTCCGGAGGTTATTTTTTATGGCTGCCCACTGTGGAGCACGCGTGGGGATTGGAGTTAAAGTATTTCTTTCAGAAAAAAACTACAGGACGAAAAAAAATAATAATACTGTTATCTTTATTACTTCTTATGCATTGTTTCGTAGCTACTGAAAATACTTTTTTATGGCTTCGGATGAAGTTGGTTTTTATGGACGGCTATTTGATTTGGAGCATTACGATTCTTCTTTTCTCAACCGCAGTGCATATATTTTTTCAGAATAATAAAATTGATGGCAATGTGCAGGGCTTCTTACTTTGTCCATAGTTAAAAGTATTATGAGATCGTGAATAAGAAACCATGAAGTTCCTCCGATTATGTTTGGAGTTATATGTATATTTCTGCCACCGGTCTCGTAAAATTCAGTTTATTATTAGGATGGCCATTATTTGATTCAGAAATATCGAATGGAACTTTGAAATTTATCGCATAGTTTGAATATCAAAATTTGTTTCCCCAGTAAAATTTCGAAAAAAAAATTGGGTAAATTTGTTTTTTTTTTTATACCCAACAATTTGCTGAAGGGCAAAAAATACCCGAAATTATCTTTTATTAAAAATGCCCCCGGGCAGGGGGATAATACAAAATTAAAAAAAACCCAGGGGGGACTGGGTCCCCCAAAACCCTTTTTTAATTTTTTTTTTGTAAATTTTGAATTAAAATAAAAACACCCTCAACATTAATATTGAAAGCCAAAACAAACTAAATAACCCGGTACAGAGATGAAACGGGAAAAAATTTAAAAAAACTTAAAAAAAAACATTTAAATAAACAATCAATAATTAACCCAAATTTAATATCAAAAAAAAAACTAAAAAGGAACAGCAATGGAAAAATAAAAAAAACATTTAAAAAAAAACGCGTCAACAATCAACATTAATATTTAAACCCAAAAAACCAACAATTTAATGCCGAAAACCAATATCAAATCATTTTCCGGGACAGCGAGAAACCCAAGACATTAAAAAATTTAAAAAAAATAAACTTCAATAATTTACATTTGGGAAAATCAAACGCAATTAACGAAAAGGGAATGAAAACAAAAATAGCAAACAATCCCAACCTTTAAACATAAAAAAGGGCCCAAAAACAAACCCAATTTGCTTAAAGCCAATATAAAACGGAAGTCACTTTTTTTTCCCGGGAATTTAATTTTTTGCTTTCAAAATTTCCCTTCCTCATTATTAAAAAAAAACACACTAGGCATCAAAATTAAACCCAAAATCGGGTTTTTTTCCCAAACCTTTTTTTTTATCTGTTTCAAAATACTCCCCAAATACAGCAAAGAGATGTCCCATATGAAAAATCTGGAAACGGCAAGAAAACACTTCTGAGGCAGCCTGTAACTCAGAAGCGGAGCTGTAAGTCATAGGGTTCAACATGGCAGTTTTATAAGCTTCGCGAGGTATGTAGTTGTTCCCTTTATGATCATGAGTAAATACCTTAAATCTATCCCAGTTGCTAATGATATAATCAACAACAGCATGTTGAACAACAAAGCTGGATTGCACATTACCACACAACAAATAAGAAATTGAACTGAAAAGGCAGGAACCATCACCGTCAATTGGGACAACTTTGCAAGGAAATGTATCATTCCCTAATTTTAACATCTCAAACACTTGTGTCATTATTTAAAATAACATCTAAACAATCAACATAAACAATCTAAGCCCAGACACGGTTCGAAATAATTAAATAAAATATAAGCAAACAAAAATGTATATTTAAGTAAATCAAATTCTTAAGCTGAAAAAGAAAAAAAAATCTAAACTTAGAAACGGTTTGGAAAATCAAATAAAAAAAACAAAAAACAAAAAAAAATTTTGTACAATTAAAACCAGAAAAAATTCAAACAAATTTTCAAACTAAAGAGGTAAAGGGAATTCCCTTTTAAATTTTTTTTGATAACTGTAAAAAAAATAGAAATTAACATGAAAAAATCCACACAAAGTAAACAAATAAAAATAAGCAAAAAAAAAATTTTTTAAAAACAATTTTTGAATTATAAAATGTTTTACTTAAAGCCGTTTTGAGTGAAAATAAATTAAAAAAAACAAATGGGATTTACCAAAACCTAATAAAAACCCAGTTGTTAAAAAAATGGGAAAATTCAAAAATTTAATTTTAAAAATTGGAAATTTGAAAAAACATTTCGTAGTAATATTAGGACTGAAAAAAATTTTGTTTTATACTAAATTTCTTGGACCGGAGAGGTAAATACACAGGTCCTTTTTTTTATTAGATAATAAAAATTAAAATATTTGGTTTTTAAACCGAGAAGCATATAATAGGAAAATTAAAATTCTTTTTAAAATATTTAAAGTAAACCCAAAGGTGAAACAAAGCCTAAAAATTGGGGATATCCTTTTTCCCCCTAAAGAAATTTTTCCAAATGTCAATTTTTAATTTATTTGGTTTTGCATTAGGGAAATAATTTCGACCACAAAGATTTTAGCTCCGGAAAACCCTTTTGAATTTTTAAAATTTTTAAATTTGTAAAAAATTAAAATTCAATCAATAGAGCCCCAACTTTTTGACATTTTTTCAAATATTAATCTTTTTCCCTTGTTTAAAAACTTCTTTTTTTAAACAAAGAAAAAAATTTTTGTTTTTTATTACGAAATTTAGGGACCTTGCTGTTTAGAATTAATTGGGTTCCCTTGGGTGCTAGGAACCCAAAAAGGGGTAATGTCCTTAAAATCAGGGCCAGGAAGGAACACACTGATGATATAATTTTAAAATTTTATAATTTTAAAAAATATGTTAGTTCCTCTCTTTTTAAAGAAAAAATCAAAGGGTTTTAATAATGGCATTATTCGTTTTAAGAAAAAATTTTCCCCGGGGTGTCAACGGGAATTTGATATAATTGGTATGCATATCAAGAAATAAAATTCACTGTAAAACTTTTCACAGAGAAAAGTGCATTTTCCTTAAAAACTCTAAAATGTAAATTTTTATTTTAAATTTGGTTTACAAAAAAATTATTCGAAAATTTTCCCCCAAATCCCCCCCTTTGGTTATTTGGAATTTTTTCAAAAACCTTTTGTTTAAAATATTTTCTTTTGTTTATTTGTTTTTATTTTTAACAAAGGTTTTAATAGTTTGTTAAATATTTCGAAAGCCGTCGACATGAACGCATGTTACTGTACCTTGCATGACAACAGATCTTTTGACATTAATTTATTGATTTGCAACACTATTTTGTTAAAAAGGCATTCTTTACAAAAGGAATACTTCTATTTTAACTAATGATATCAAAATTTAAATTTGGGAAAACGTTAAAGTAAAATGAAAAAAAACAGATTTTAACAGAAAAATAGATTAATTTAAAAAATTTAAATTGTGAGTATAGTTAAATACTATTTGTAAGAAATTGATTTCAAAATATAATCTAATATTGGAATTAGTGTTTGCTATCCAGTGCTATTTTTTTCAACCCCGGGTTTTTTATTATATTATCAATTTCCGGGTTGGGAAAAAAGGATTTAACTGTTTAGAAAAATACTTACTATTCAAATTTGGGAAATTTTTAAATCGGTTATTATTTATTGAAACAAATCAAAACAAAGCTTAATTCATCATAAAAAAACAAATTTTAATAATAAAATTTTAATTCATTAAAAGCCCGTTCAATTAAAAATCACATGTGTTTGGATTTTCGAAAAAAAACAATTTAATTTTCATTAAAAAACATATTTTTTTTTTAAAAATTTAAAATTTTTTGGGGGGGGGGGGGTTTAAAAAAATTTTTTAAATTTATTTAAATTTAAGAATTTTTCCCCCCAAAACCCCCCAAAAAGGGTTTCAAAAGTAAAAAAATAGAATATTTTAAAAATTTTTTAAAAAATTTTTTTTAAAAATTTTTTTTTAAAAAAGAAAAAAAAATTTCCTTTTTAAATAAAAAAAAAATCTTTTAATATAAAAAATTAATTTAAAAAAAAAAAAATTAATTCTTAAAAAATGTAAAAAAATTTAAAAAAAAATTTAAAAAATTTTTTTTAATTTTTTTTTTTTCTTTTAAAAATTTTTTAAAAAATTTTCAAATTTTTTTATTAATATTTCTTTTAAAAAAAATTTAAATATAACAAAAAAACTAATTTTTTTTCAATTTAAAAAGAAAAAATTGAAAAATCCCCAAAAAGGTTTTAACACAAAAAATATTTAAAAAAATTTTGAAGAAATCCTTTTTTGTTAAAAAAAAAATATCCCATTATAAATAAAAATAAAAAAAAATTTTTTTAAATTACTTACAGGTTAAAAAAATGAAAAATTATGATTTTTTTTAAATTTTTTTTTTATAAAATAGGGAAAAAAAATTTTTAATTTATTTTAAAAATTTGTTCCTTTTGGGTTTGGTGTTCGGGAAAATTTTTAAAATTCAAATTTTTAAAAAAAAAATTTTAAAATTTTTTAATTTTCCCCAAAATATTTATTAGAAAATTTTTTTTTTTTTTTAAAACTTAAAAAAAAAAAATTTTTTTCTAAAACTAAAAATTTTTTCCTTTATACATTTTTAAAAAAAATTAAGGTTTAAAAATTTTTTTTAAAAAAAAACTAAAAATTTAAATCCCAAAAAATATTTTGACTTCAAAAATTTAAAAACAATATTTTTTTAAATTTAAATCCCCTTCAAATTTTTTAAATAAAAAAAGGTTTTTTGGTTGGGGGTTGTTTTTTTGTTTTTTTTGGTGGTTTTGTTTTTTTTGTTTTTTTTGGGTGTTGTGGTTTTTTTTTCATTGTGTTTTTTTGGGGGGGTTTTTTGGGTTGGATAAATTTTTTTAAAATTGACCATTTTAGGCCCTTCAGGATTTCAAATCAAAAAAGTTTTTTCGTTTTTTTTACGGGGGGAGGGGGGGGTTGGTTTTTAAATTTGGGGTTTTTAACAAAAAAAAATTTGGGGGGTCGATTTTTAAAAAAAATAGTTAATAATAGTTTTTTATAAAGAGGTTTTAAAAAAAGGGGCTGACATTTAAAAAAAAAAAATTTTACTAATTTAATTTTAAAATTTAAATTCTTACAAATAAAAAATTTTTCTAAATTTGCCCCCCAAAAAAATAAATCATTTAAAAACTTTTTAAAATTTGAATAAAATTAAAAATATTTTTTATTTAAAAAATTTTTTAAAAAATTTTTTTGTAATTAACCCTTTTTTAAAAAAGTATTTGGGGTTTACTGAAGTTTAAAAATTTAAAAAACTGAATTTAAAAATTAAAGTCCTTCTTTTCTAAAGAAAAAATTTTTAAAAAGGGCCCAAAATTAAAACAGTTTAAAAACTCACCTCAGATTAAACATTTGAAGTAACATTAAAAAGCTCAGATTTTTTCTAAAAAAATAATGACAGAATTTTTGCTACAGAGAATTAAGAGAATCAGCTAAGCGAAAACAACAATGTATGAAAGGAATTATTTTAAAGATGAGTTTTTCTCAATGAATGAAAGATGTAATTTTTTGAGAAATTTAGTTCAGAAATGGATGATACAAGTGTAACGGATCAAACAATGTCCCCCAGCGATCTTAGAAAGAGACTCTTGTTTAACCCCGCGGTGGGCATTAAGTCGATCGCGATCGGCCTGTGGTCCTCCACGGCATTTACGGGTGACCGCTTTTTGTCTTAAGACCTAATAATCATTTCATCATATGAAGATCTAGAAATATTTTTTTAAAAAATGGAGAAAAAAGTCGAATCACAAGAGAAAAAGTTCGTAAAATAGAAAATGTATTTCGATATTTGGAGGTTATTTTACGAAGAAAATCGTAAAATTTTCTTAGTTCCAGAAAAAAGTTCACTAAATAAAGAAATTCGCAATATAGAGGTTCGTAAAATGGAGGTCCGACTGTATTGCAGACTTTCTGTTAGCCATCTACGCCACTGAGTGGACCCAAGGGTATAACGTACACCCTCGCATTGCGGGGACCCGCGGTTCTAGGAGGCCCACAACTTATTGATGCCAAGTACATATTAGGGCTTGAGGCCCAAAACATGACTTTACAGGGGCCCTAATATTCTCAGTTGAGCCCCTGGGTGAAACGCAACACCTTTAAAAAATTAGGAGTAGCCCGTACCCTGGAAAAGTCTGCCCACCCCTGGTTTAACCCTAATCCTAGAGCTAGCTGTAGCTAGGCCGTTTTGTAATAGTCATGTAAAGCGATACTTGTGCTTTTTTTCGCATATTTCCTGTGTGCTGTGATGTCTAAGGAAATATATAAATATACACTTATCACTCCGTATCATCACTGTCACACAAGTACTTTTTGACAAAAAAAACCATCAATTTTGTTTGTTTAATAATTCTGATAATTATGACAGTAAACCCTCAACGCTTTGTGAATTGATTGTTAGAGATTTCACAAGATTAACCCGGGGTCACTCGCGCCTGTTTTTGCTACCGTGGTTACTCGCGGGGTGTAGAGAACACCCCCAAACTTTTAACTCTTGTATTTAAATATGAAAAAAAAATTCAGTCAATTATGATACATATTTATAAAGTACAAGATGATTTTTGTATTATACAAATACAATTATTAAATTTATTGCATACAAATGAGACTAACATTAATTTAAACTAAACATACAAAATTTTCATCTTAAAACGCACAATTTTATATTTTTTCATAAACCACAAGTAAAACGTATATACCAGTAATAAACATACTTTATAATTAAAAAAAGGGTAGAAAAGTAAAAAAAACAATATTTTAATCTTTTTTTAAAACATTCAGAGCTGATTATTCATATGCTCAACAGCCGGGGGAAATTTCTCAGCCCCCCAGATAAAATTTTGAAGGTCGTTCCCGTTCCAATCGTCCGGTAACAGGATTGCATCAGGCCTGAAGGTTCAATGCCCCAAAATGTGCACCCACAGAAAAATCTGGTTCTGCACTTTTTTTTTTTTGCCCCCCAAAGAGGTTTTTCTTATTGCTGGGGTGTACAGAACATCCCGCGCGAGTCATCGCGGGTTAATACCATTTTTGAAATATTTGTTGAAAATTGCTCTATTTTATAAATGTTAAGAAAATTATTGTATATCTTTATAATTATTAATACGTAAATTTAAGTATCAAGATATTTTTATAAAAATAAGTATCAAATTAGAATTAGAATTTCAAAATCTTCTTAAAAAGGATTATCAGTTCAAGTAATTAAATATAAGTTATCTGATTAATCATTTCATGTATTATGTATTTGATTCTGTAATACACACGGATCTCTCCTTTTATAATTCATAAAAATTTGCTCATTAGAAATATATTTATTACTAGGTGGTATACCCCTCCCACGTGTAAATTTGGGAAAAATTTAAACAATCAGATTAAAGGAAAAAATTTTTAAAACGAGTTTTTCCCTTTAATTGTTTTATTTAAAACAAAAAAAAAAGTTTTTTTGCATGCCCAGCTGAAAAAAAAAACTATCTTTGTTAAATGTTAAGTTTGTAGATCTGTCTAATAGCTCATAAAAAGGATTTTTTTTTATTTATAACACCCAGAAATGCTTTTTGGGGTCGTTTTTTAAAAAAACACCATCCAAAGCTGATCTCTGCTGGGGCAAAAAAGAGAAAATTTTTAAAATGTTGTGCAATGAATGCTTAAAATAGTATAAATAATTTATATATTTGTATGTTTAATACGTTAATATTACTTTCTGGGGTTTTTTTTTGGTTAAAATTGTAATTTTTCGCAAGCAACGCCATTCCTTACATTATAATGGTGATAAGGGGTTTTAAAATGGAAACAAAAGCGAAATGTTGGCCTTTGGGGAAATTTGGCATCGTTTTGGCTCCCCCTGTTTGCATCTTGGTTAAGGGAACGGTAAAATTGATAATTTTCCCCGCCAAAAGAGGGGGCTGCAACAAAGAGGATAGGGCAAAAGCCTTCTCAAAAAAATATACATATACATGCCAATTTTCATATTGAACGGTGTTGGAGTGTTGCGATTTCACATATACAAACATCCATTTATATAGAGAGAGATAAATATGGAAGTTAAATCATTTTTAAAACGAATCATTATTAAAACATTAAAATGCTTGAAATCTTTGCAAACTCATAAAAAATGTATGAGCAGAAAGTTCATGAATGAAGCGACATTTTCTGTGACTAAACTTGTTTTGGAGCTTATCCTGGTAATCGGTGCATTTTCCTCTAGAAAAAAAAAAGAATCTCGAAACAATGCTACATTCGTGTGAAAAGCATCAAAGGAAAAGGAGTGATGACCTGGGGTAGTATCTCCATTAATGGCCACACCAATCTCCATCTAATTAGAAATGTATGTCTGATACTTCAGTGATAAAGAGATAAAAAAACTTTTTTTATACACGCATCCCAACGGGCCATGGTATCCAACACAGTTTGCTCCATGCATGGAACAAAATGTGTTGGATACCGTTTGAAGGAATCTGAATTCATAGGAAGGTACTATGTTGGGAGTTTGAATCACACGTGGATCGCCCTCAACTATGCTTTTTCCCTTTGAAATCCAAAAAAAGGTGCAAATTGCCAACGGTGTTCGTAAAAGGGGTTCCTTTTTTTTTTTCTTTTTACCCCCGGGGGATTTTGGGGGCCTAAATAATTTCATAATTTTAAATTTTTTTCTTTCCCCTCCCCTTTTCGGGGGTTAACTAAATAGCTTGAAAGTTTTTTCCGCATGGTTTCTTGAAAAATATAAATTTTGTTTGGTGTTCCCTTTTTTCCCTTCCCCGGGAAAAATTAAAATTCCCAAATACTTTGGAAAAACCCTTTTTTTTTTTAAAAAATGGAAATATAGAGATATTTGTTTGGTTTATAGATTTATTTAGCACACATTTTAAGAAAAAGAGGCTAGAATTAAAAAAAATTATTACTCTTAAAATGGGTGAAAATTGACAAAAAATTACAAAAAAGGGGACCGCTTTGTACAAATAGTAAATGAAAAAAAATTCTCAATTTTTCAATTTTTTTAAAGGTTTCTTTGCTATTCCAAAAAACCTTGGATAAGAAAATATTTTTTCTTTTTACAAAAAAAACCAAAATTATCTTAGGCATTATAAGAAATTTCTTAAAAAAAAGTGATTTTACTCATATAAAAAAACTGTAAATTTTGTAAAAAAAAAAGGATTGATAAATCTTAAAAATTGGAAAAACTTCTACTGTTATAAACCAAAAAAATTTCAACCCAAAATTTTTTTCAAAAATTTTTTAAAATCCCCTGTTCCCGTTTTTAACCTTTTTTTGGAAAAAAAAACATTTCGGGGGTAAAACCCTTTTTTAAATTTTTTACATTTTTTGTAAAGGTTATGGCAACTGCTTTTACTGTTTAGTTTTGTTCTAGTGAATGGAAAAATAAAAAAATTGGTATTTTTTATAAAGCTAATAAGATGGCCTATAAAATAAAGTTATAAAAAATTTGTGTAAATTTTTTTTTAAAAAATCATGATTTAAGGGTAGTTGGATACCTTAAAGTTTGTCCCAAAGTTCATGGGACATTCTGTATATCTCAGAAGAAAAACAAACCGCAGAGAAGTAACCCTTGAAGATTTTTGATATATTATCGTTTTGTGCTAAAATTTGTGGATTAATTTTCACTAAAATAATTAAATGAAAACTTACCCATATTTTTTTTTATTTTGTTTGCTTGCTTTGAAATAAATTTTTAAAAGAATTTATAACTTTATTTTAAATTGATAATCCGTAAAGAAAAATACGACTAACCTTGTAAGTATAACCTTACACAAGTTCTTTCTCTGTGAATTATTTTTTGTGCTGAACAATATCTAAAAAGTAAGCATACTATTGAAAATAAAACTACTAGCAAGACAAATTGAATAACAAACTTCAAGGTCTTATTTGCCTAGGACGACGGGATTAGTTATAAAGTTTGTTTATGGACACATTTCCAAATTGAAAAGACAATAGTTGAGAGTAGTTGACATGGCGCCAGCTTGATTATTGAAAAACAAAATTTCTTTATATGAGGTTTTATTTCCTCTAATGTATCTTATTCTCTTATTCTTAATCTCTGGCACATTTCCAATGCTATAATATAGCTACTTGAGCACCAGACATCTACGGTCATGCAGTAAGAAGATAGGTATTATAATATGTGTGCTATGATATACAAAGAAAAAATTGTTGCTAGAGAGATTTTTGCTTATAAGAGAACTTTAAAAAATAATAAGTAGTTTCGATATATATGATTCTGAACACATATTTCTCAGTTTAACAAATAAGCATCGCAACGTCTTGTTTGAACTTGTTTAATTTGAAATTTACATCTATTTTCCAGGAATTATGAAAATTCTGATCTTCATTAGAAACCCCCGGAAAATTTTTACATATAAAGGGCAAAAAACAAAAAAATTAAAATTCAGGCATATTTATACAAATGTAAATATGATTATCAAAATAATTATTAATTGAAATAACAATAAAATCAATTCTTGCCTACAAAATCAGAAGACTTGGCAATAAATGAGCATTTTTAGAGAGACTTTTCAAAAAAAATTTTTATAAAAAATATAATTTTAATTTTATTTGATGTATGTGAGAATAGATTTTTACTACTTTTAATCTCTATAGCTTTTCCATTTCATCACGCTGTTACCAATTTATCAGAGTTGTGTTTATTTATGTATATAATATTACCACGTATATACCTAATTTTTTTTTTTGTTTGATTCACTAATTCTAAAAATATATATTCGTATAAATAAAACTTGCTTTCCACTAAATTTAAGGTATCCGACTACGTTCGGAACCGTGATTTTAAAATAGCGCATAAATGAATAATTTTCGTGATATTTAGTGTCACTTAAATTAGAATACACGTATAAAATTCCTTTAAGAATATTATTATAATATAAAAATTATTTAAATGCAATATTTTGGCAAAAAATTAATTTAGAATTACCTATTTTCAAAAAGTTCTCCTTTTATGAAAAATTCTTCTATAATATGTAAAGTAAAGACTAATCCAGAGCGCCTGAACTAAGATTTTTGAAAAAGTCACATTATTTTCAGAGTTACTATCAATTGAAAAAATTATCGGTGTTTTTTCTTAAAATTTCTTCCGTCTGTGGTATTAAAAATATGGATAAATCCACTTCTAATTTATACATTTCAAAAATCCTAGTTCAGGCCCTCTAAAAAAATTTTTTACTTTTATATAACAAAATATTATTATTATAGAAGCATTTTCCAAAGGAAACTTTAAAAGGGCTCACTAAGTTAAATTTCCAAAATATTTTTAAATATTTTAATAATAAACGAAATAATAAATATTTTTAAAGAAATTTTATACGTTTTTAAAAATTTTCACTAAATATCTTTAAAATTTATCCATTTATCCCTTTTTTGTTCAAAACCAGGGTTTCCCGAACGTATTGGATCTTTTTTTAACTTCGAAAGTATTTTGGGTGATTGAAAATTATATAAAGCACCAGAAAGAAACACAGGGGACCTCGTAATTCTGAACCTCGGTCAAGTGACGAGGACAACACCAGCGCTGATATCACTCTCTCCTAACTATCACGCCAACGAGTGGATATTGAGACTCGACAGATTTAAAGTGCATTGACCCTCTCTACACGGAGGGTCTTCAGTAGCACTAGATTCAAGCTCCTGACCATAAGCACTAGGCTACCAAGGCCACGAGAATTATTTTGAAACATATTTTTGAAATTATGAAATTCACATTTTTAAATCATTGACAATCCATTTTCTACAGAGTAAAAAATAACACTTATTATTTTCTTTTACTTTAACAAGTAATATATAAAAAAAAATTCAGTCAATTCCTGCTTAGGTCAACAAAGAAATTTTCATTTTATTTACTTTTTATTAAATAGTTACAATTAACATAAATATGTACCGTAAAATCTGGCGTATAACGCGCACTTTTAACACAAAACATAAGATCGAAATTTATGGGGGGCTTTACGGGGTATAAAATGAAACTTAGAAATAAAAAAAAGATGGGCACAGAAAAAAGACCTTTAAAACATCAAAATATATTTTCAAAAGAAATGACATTCCTTTTGAAATTAAATTGTATTTCTGGAAATAAAAATTTTTTTTTTCGAAAATTTGGGGCAAACCCCAAATAAAAGGGCTTCAAGACATAAAAAATTGCGCCTAGTAGGTTTTTTTCAAAAAGATGGTGGGGTTATAAAATTTTCCTAAAATTAAAATTGCGCTTAAAATATGGGTGTGCGTTATACGGCGGGGGGTTATATCCCGGATTTTATGGTAAAACTTTGACAGAATCAATTTGGGGATGACAAAATGAAAGTAATTTTTTGTAATTTTAAATTTTCCTTTCTATATAGGGTTTTTTTAACTTTTTTTTTTTGTTACTTTTTTTCATAAATATATAAATTTAATTATTCTAATGAAATAGCATAGTAAAAAAAAGAAATCGTAGTCTCAGAAATTCCCTCTCGGGGGGATTCAAACCCTCCCATTAATTAGAAACAACGCGCTATCCATTCGCCGGGGACACAACGAACGTTTTTCTTTTCAAAGTACGAAATTGGACTATTTTTGTTATATTTTTTCATTAATTAAATTTAATTAAGAATTAATAAAAAACTGATTAACAAAAATTACTTCACAAATTTTTAAAAAATTTTTTGAACGAGGGGGATACGGGAATTTTTTAATATTGAAAAATTTGAACAAGATATATTTTGTGTGTGTAATAATTCCCTCTTATTTTTATTAACTTTTTTGTACAATATTCAAACAAACTTTTTTCTTGGTTTTAAAGAAATAACATTTTCTTAATCGAAATCGGCTAAACGAAATCCCCGTCCCGCCTATTCTATCCAATCAGCTTATTACGAATAGTCACCCTTGCACTGCTGGTATAAAAGCAAAAATCTTGTGTAATCGTTTTTTGCTTGCCGTCAATGTGAAAATTTAAATAAGCGCTCTTTTGTTTTGTCGTTTTGCGATATCGCTTCTGTTATATGTGTCTGCTTAGTGTTTTTTAAATAGTAGTAGGATAAAAGTGACTGACCAGTTACGCTTTGGGGGTTTTAAAATAAAAAAAAAAACTCAATTCTCAAGATGTCTTCAATAAATCAAATAGGACAACAACCTACAACGGCCAACGCTACTACAATACTTCACATATATATATATATAGTATATATATAAGGAGAGAGTTAACTAATAGTAGGAATTGAAAAAAAACATGCTTTTTTTCTAAATTTAAAAATTAATGAATATTTGGATTTACAATGTAGAAACTGAATGCTTAAATACTGTTCAATTTCACGCTCTGAATCATTATAAAGCTTAGTAATATGTAACAAATATTACATATATATATATATAAACCCCTCCAATATTAAGCGTTCCTTTACCATTTATTCAATGCAAACTATTTCCATCATTGAAAGTTCAATCTTGGCCGGATATTATTCCTTCAAGAGAAATGAATTAATGTCACCATGATCTAATTGAGAACGTAGAACGACACCGAACGTTTCTCTCGAAATTCGAACCAATAACATATTAAAATTCATCTAGCTCATTCACTTGGCACAATCAGGGAACCTTTTCGGAATCGCCAACGGGAAACAGCGAAGTGAAGGCATATTTTCAGGGGCTTTTGAATTTCTAAGGGACGCTTTAATCAAAAGTTTCCCAGTTGTTGGACCCCGAACTCTCGCTTCAATGAAGGGACGGGGGAAGGAGGAGGTAGAAGAAGCTAATGAAGGCTAGTTTCGCTGTTGGGCAATAAGTTTGCTTTACTGAAGGACAGTGATTGGCTCGGACACTGACCGATGCTTCAACTTGATGGCGGTTTTAATAATTCTGGATGACTTTCAAGGCTTATTGAGGCTTTTGTGTGGATCATCTACAGCATTGTGATGTGGTCCCTGATAGGAGAGTGTTATTGTGCAGCCGGAATTTCTTCTCAAGCACAAAAGAGGGAAAAATATTGCGAAATTTTAATATTAAGGTTTCCGACTACGTTCGGAACCATGATCTTAAAAAAGCACATAAATGGATAGTTTTTATGATACTTAGTGTCACTTAGATTAGAATAATGTATAAAATTGTTTTAAGGACTTTGAAAAGAAATTATTTAAATAAATATTTCGGCAAAAAATTTAAATTAGAAAACCTTTTTAAAATGTTTCTCCTTTAGAAAATGCTTCTATTATAATAATATTTTGCCTGTAATAGCTCAGACCTCTGTACAGAGGGCTCAACTATGATTTTTGAAAAACTCACATTATTTTCAGAGTTACAACCCATTGAAATAATTATCGGTTTTTTTCAAAATTTCTCCCCTCTGTTGTCGTAAAAAAAGGGTAAACCCCTTCTAAGTTATGTATTTCAAAACTTTAGTTGACCTCGTACAGAAGGGCTGAGCTTAAAGGCAAAATATTATTTATAATAGAAGCATTTTTCACAAAAGGAGAACATTTTGAAAAAAGGGTCATTCTATGTTCATTTTTGTCAAATATTGTACTTAAATAATTTTTATTGTAATACTATTCTAATAAAACAAATTTTACCAAAACTTTTTCTTCCCCAATCCTAAGTTGTTAGAAGATATTTACAAAAGAATCCACGTGGCGATTGAATGTTTGATATCTAAATGAAGTTGACTCAGTGTTTATTGACGTCAACTTATGAAGCAACACAAGGGATGTTGGCAAAGGACCTCGTAATCTTGAGCCACGATAAAGTGACGAGTATAACACCTGAGCTATCCCCCCTCCCTTGATCTCCTTCTCCACATCAATGGGAGGAGTTTGAGTTTGATATATATAACGTGTATCAGCCCCTTTACATGGAAGGTGTTCAGTGACATAGGTTTCAAACCCGCAGTTTGACCCACGACTCCGTGACCTTGACCACTGTGCTGCCACAGCCACTCGAAATGAAATTGGTAAACAATTTTGTTATACAGTGTGACGGGCTCACGCGTCTTTTCATTAACATATCCTTTGGGTTCTTTTGGAACCAGGATTAATGGCAACTCTTTTCCAACCAAAACCCAAGAAGCGAAACGTGAATGCAAGATGCAAATTATATAGCTTTTAAATATCAGAAGTTTGAGGAAGTGAGATGGCAATTTGGGGAATGCTGTGATAGAGAGTGATACTATTGTAAAGTGACAGCCAACAGAAGTTATCCCGAAGATAGAGCCATTAGATCAAGGAGTATTTAGGTCTCGAGTAAAGACGCAACTCCCTCATGATTAGTACGGTGATCGGATCAAGGTAGGATTGACTATTTAATATTAGGACTTTGTGATATTATTGGAATTGAGATTAGGTGGGTTAGATATTGATAGTGGTCCGGGTTACGTAAATTCGGTATTATTGATATAGTGTGTTTTGTCATTATAGATTCTCTCATATATAATATTATCATCTAATCTGTTAAAAGTTTAAGTTTATATTCTTAATAAAGTCATATTAAGAATATGGACATGTCTAATCCTTTTGTTAATCCTACACCTTTAGCTCACGCAGATAATCCAGGAGAAGGGCACCCTAGGGAGGGGGGCAATTTCACAACAGTCATCAGTTCATTGAGGGAAAAATTAATGTCTTTTTTTAATTAATTTTATGTTTTATGTATTACAATCCTGTGCATGGTATTTAATAGAATATAGGTTTATTTATTGCTGCATGTACCGTATATTCCCTTGTATAAGTTAAGAATTTTTGCATATTTCGTAGAGTGAAAGTAAGGGTTTATGTGCGGATCCACTAATATCGGAAGAAATGTACAGGGAAAAAAACAGCTTTTTTGTCATTTTTCATCAGCTATGTGCAATGGTTTTAATCTTTTAGTTTTTTAGATGTTTTAACTAAATATTTATGCTAGAAGAGGGGAAGTCATAAATCTTTCAAAGTTAGTGCCAGAATTCTAATTTCCATATAGTTCCTTGAATTCACATTCACTCATTGGGGTGCCTGAATGCATATGGACCACGGCAGCCCAATTGTCAAGGTAGGACTCGTGGCTGGTGTCATGACTTTAAACCTAGCGCCGCTGAAAACTCACCGTGTTGAAGAAGCATCTGTCCATTAAATCTGTCGAGGTTCAAATGTCCTACCTTTGGTGGGGTGTGGCGTTTAAATTAGGAGAGAGGGGTATACGCTCAGGTCTTGTTCTTGTCACTTGACCATGATTCTAAATTACGAGGCCCGTCACCAACACCTCTCATGCAGCTTTATAGTGCGAAGTAAAAAAAAGCTCACACTCACTCACTGAAGGCCTATGTTCATGATGCGCCGAATTTTTCCCTAAGATACGAAACATAGATCGACGAACACGCTCAATACAAATTTCTCTTCCCGCTCATTTTCCAAAGAAATTTTTTTTAAAAAAAATGATGCACCTTTTAAACTGTGGCACATAGTATGTAAGATAACAAATGAATGGAGAAAAAAATGTGTTAGCTGGGTTACCTGGCTGCATGGCCCGGCGTTGCGCGGGCTTCTTCAAGTGTATAACTTTATTCCTTAGAATATTCCCCTTCCCCTCTCAATGTCAGGACTTCCTGGTGTATGTGTGGGATTTCTATATCAATTCCATTAAAATTCTCCTTTTCGAAGTTTCTCCCACGTCTTTTTTCCGTCGGACGGGTCTGTTTTCTCCCTGCTTAGCCTGGTGTTTCACGGGCTTTTTCCTCTGGTACAACGTTATCCCCATGGAAATCTTCCCATTTTCTCTGGACGCCAGCACTTCTGTGTGTGAGAGAGAGAATGATGTGAGTTATTTTAATATTTATGTCATTTAAACCCATTTTTCTGAAATTTCTTCCACTTCTCTTTGTTACGCAGATTTCTTTTCCCTCCGTTCAGCCCAGAGTTCAACGGGCTTCTTCCAAGGTACCAAAAGATCGGGAATGATCTGAGGAAGCCGTTTTGACCATTTATATTCCGATATTTAAAATAGTTAAATATGACTTTAATTTTTAAAAAAACTCTCATTACTGGCATCTTATGTTGCTTAACAGCAATTTGATTGGGAAATATTCAACCCGTTTTGCAATACTTTCACCTTATAGCGGTATGTTTGACAATTAAAGACATTTTTTTATCAATTCGGCTTATATACAGGTTTCGAATTTTGATTAAATTTTTGAAGAAAAAACGCACTCTCATCTTGTACATGAATCGGCTTACATTCGGAAATATGCGGTACTTATTTTTAACTTCTCACTTTTTTAATGTTTTTGATAAAAACTTTTACAAAAGTTCCTTCTAGAATTGATACAAACTATAATTTTTAATACTCCAGGGGGGGAAAAACTGTTAGTCATGAGAATTAAACAGTCAAACTAATTAAATTGAAAGCAAGTAACAAAAATATTGGGAAAAGAAAACATAAATCTACGATGTTAAAAATAGAGAAACTCGTCATTTAAAACTCTTTCTAAATAAAAAAGATATTTTATTATAAATTTTCATTTTACACATGCCGTGTCCTAAGAATTTTATTAGTAATTCTTTTTTTACGAACGTGATAGAGAAGCTAATAATATTTCTGTTCAGTGCAACTGTTTCAAAAATACACTTTCCCTATTGTTTGTTTGTCTCTACAAGATATCAAAAAAAGAACCTAATTTTGCTCAGAAAGAAAACACGAACGTTTCCTAGCGACAAACCTTCCGTTATTCAGAGCAATCGTGCCTGGGAAGCCTTAAAAGTTACAAATGAACCCCACTTGACAAAGCGTAGACAAGTTTCCCGCCCTTTCAACAAGACGGTCAGGCCTATCCTTCTCCAATATTAAGAGGAAATTGCGTGCAGCTATTTTAAGAAGGTTTATTGACACAAGTCCCTTGTAGTTCTTTATGTTCCCATTCCTTTCTATCAGGCACAACAAGTAAAAAGAAAGAAAGAAAAAAGAAGTCTTTCCCGAACACAACAAACATGGCCGAAACATGAACAAAGCGAATAGGATTGGAAATGCAATAAAGTCACCGTTGCGTTGTCAAATGTAGGAAGTTAAAGTTGTTTGCTTCGTGTTTGGGACATATTTTGCCTGCTGTTTCGTCGGATAATATCGGAATATTTACTTTCTTTATTCCTCATATATTCCTTTCTTTCGGTGTGGTTGGTCGTTGGTATGTATAAGAAAGATCTTCAGATTTTTGCATATTGGATTGCATCAAAGCAAAAGAAAAATTCGTGGTGTATGTGAAATAAGAATATAATTGTTGGTTACAGGAAAGTAGGGCTTTGATATTTTTATAAGATTTTATCTTGTGTTTTTCTTTATTAAATATTTATGCTTGTGAAATAAAAGCTCTGTATTTGATTTCTTAACTTGACATTTAAATTTTATTAGCAGATAAAGAGCAACTTATTATTTTTTTTTCTTTTCATTGTTACGTGTAAAAACCGTAGTCAAATTAATTTAAAACAATAAACTGCTTTATTATTTTACACGAAATATTTCGATGAAATTGGATCTCAACTTATATTTTCTTATAATGGAACTAAAGAAAAAAGTTTTCAAATGATTTTTAAAAAGCTGCACTTTTCAAGAAGCTTCTGCAAAGGTAATTTTGTGACAACCATGCTTACAAAATAAATTATGTGCAATTTGTTTTGAAATACAGAATATTTAAAAAGAATAAAGTTTTCGCAATGAAATTATTTCTAACTTTTTTCAAACACTTATAAATTATAGAATATAATTTATTTATTTCATTTGAAGTTTTTAATTCCTTTATCCCTTTGCACAAATGCATTATTTTTATTAGCACTACGAATATTTTCAATCATAAACTCTTTTAAAAGATATCGCAATCAACCAAAACCTACCTAAAAATTAATTATTTTTCTTATTTTAAAAATAAAAAGTAACAAAAGTTCTTAAAAATTCCAAGTCTAATTAAAAATAATATTTTTGTAAACGATGTAATGTCCTTAAATCTGAGACAATATCACATAATTTTATATTACTGTCGGGGTCCTTCAACCGCGGGTGGGAGAGGGCTGAGTAAGAATCAGATATTTGTCAATTTAAACCATTTTATTTCATTTTTCCATATTAGACTTTATCAAAAACCTGAGAATTCACTGTAACAACTAAACCCGAGGAGCAATTAAACTTATTAATCAAATGGAAATATAAATAAAAGTACTTATATCTTTACAGCTAAAAAAGAATATTTTACCCAAGAGGATTACAAGAAGCACAAACAGAACCCTTTGCAATACTCATTCAGAAAAAATTTCAGTCTTTTCAATTTGAATTTCACATCAAAAAGGTCAAAATTAAATATATTTATATACTATTATCATGAGAGAGATTGTTGCTCTTGAAAGTTATAGGTAACATTAAGTTCAATAGCTCTTAATGATTACTCAAGAAAAAAATATTTATGTGATATCGATTTTAAAATATTTCTATGAAATAATATTTGCTGAAATATACTGAGAATATTCATTTGAGTCCTGTGAGATGTATTTCTGTTTAAAATATTTTTATTCTCATATGTTACATAAAGAAATTCGGAATATATATATATATATATATATGTATGCAGTTTTATATTGAATTCTGAAATATTTTGATTTGACATGATACTTTCTTCATATTTATATTGACTATACAAAAATAAGTGGCATCAGATTTAAAAGTTATTCCACAGAAATTTGGAAATCATAGATGAGACATATTTTGCATAAAACATACTGTTTCTTAAGGGATTGCTGAATTTAGCATATTGTATGCTAAATAACTTTTCCAATTTTTGCAAAAGCTTAGAAAACATAATTTTGAAATTATACTTTTTAATACTGCATTATTTATCGTTTTTCGAAAGAAATATTTTTAAATTAGTTTTTTTTTTTTTGCAATGAGAACTTGATTTCATTTCTCTTCTTTTTCTTTCTTCATTAACTATATGATTCGGTCCCATCATGCACATGACATCATCATCAGCATCACTAACAATGCATTCAATGTTTTAAATATATTGTTTATTTTGAAATTTAACAATGTATTTAATGTTTTATATATATATAAGTAAATTGTTTATTTTAAAGTTTAACCATTCATTCAATGTTTTATGTACATGGTTTATTTTAAAATTTAACAATGTATTCAATGTTTTATTTTAAAATTTAAAAATGTGTTTAATGTTTTAAGTACATTGTTTATTTTAAATTGTAACAATGTATTCAATGTTTTATAAAATTTAAAATGTTAAGTTTTAAGTACATTGTTTATTTTAAATTGTAACAATGTATTCAATGTTTTGTTTTAAAATGTAACAATGTATTCAATGTTTATTCTTAAATTTAGCAATGTATTCAATGTTTTAAGTGCATTCTTTATTTTAAAATTTAACAATGTATTCAAAAAATTTTTTAATCGAAATAAATAACATATCTGTAAAAAAAATAGTCTTAAAAAGCAAATTATCCCTAAGAAAAAAAACAATTCATGAAAATAGTTATTTACAATGATACCTAAGAGAAGAACATTATAGTTATTACGTATTAATAGTTAAACATAAAAATTTTTGCGTATTACTACTTAAGTTTAAAAATAATTACGTATTAATAGATAAAATTAAAAAATAATTGTACTAAAGCTTCTTATGAGTTTCAAATGGATTTTGAAGTTTATTTAGCCTTACTTTTAAAGGTCATACATCTTTTTTTTCTCGATGGATACATCTCCGATTAATTTTGCATAAAAGAAAATATTCTCTCGTATTTTTTATTATTACTTACTGCTTGTTAAGATTACCAAAATAATGTTTTTTCCTTCGCAGAATATTTTAGTAAGTATACTGAAGATTTGTATTTTTTCCCTCGAGAATTTTTAAAAGATGTGGAATACACACATAAAACACTAGCTAAATTTCCCTTTTAAAACAACAAAAAAATATATACACAATATTCTTCAATATTTTTAATCGTTATTTTTTTTGTTTCTGAATTTCTAATAATATATATACATTTCATTACTTTTAACATAGCTTTTCTTAACTTAGTACTATTTTTATTGTTAAATTTTTTATTTCTGTCGATAAAATACGGTATAAAACTGCAAAAATAATTCTGCAAATAATTCTGTATAATAAACTACGCCTAGGTATACATTTCATTCTTTGCAAAACTTTTACTGAATATTCAAACAAATAGTATTAAACAACAAAACCTCCAGATCACTCCAAGTATTATATCTTGCTTTCTTTCATCATAAATAAAAATTGTCAAACAAAACTTTTGCCCTCCCTTCGAACACAGTCTTCAATCTTTATACTTAATATAAAAGCATAACAGATAGAAAATAATACACACAAGAAGAAACTAATTTATAAAAATTCCACACAACTTCAATATTTCTTTTTGCAAATTTGAAAAACAAGTATTACCATATAGGTAAATATTTGCCCAACTTAAAACCAGTCTCCGAGAAAGAAATATACTCTCCAACCCACGCATTTCCGTATTTTGAAACTAATTTGAAAAACTTTTGCAGATTAACTTCAGTGTTTGAACGTTAAATTTTTCCTCTTACATGAATCCAAATTACTTTTTTTTCTGTAACGTAATTGAAATTCCGTTCTGCTATTATGCACTAGCTATTCATCCAGGCACAGCCATCAGTTAATCTTTCCAGGCTTGTAGGCACATCATCTAGACTACATGAGAGAACAAATACAAGGAGAAGCTGAAATAAAATAAAAAAAAACTGAAATCCCTGTTGACGAAAAACATGCTTTCAATATTTGATGTTGTAGATTTTTTTCTCTTTCCCTTACCCCTTCGGAATGAAAAAAACAGGAAAACTGGAAAAATGGATTACAGGTGTTTACCTTCAGTCAGTTTCAATCTGCTAAATCGGGTTAAAAGGAATGCTTTCTGGAAGAGGAAGGAGTTCGGATTTTTTTTCAAAAGAAAAAATTAGTTTTTTTCCCCTCCTCATCTTGTTGTAGCCTGTGTCTGTTCTGTATTATGAAAGGTAATATTTTTTGGGGAGTATGTTTCCCTTTGAAGTTTAAGTTCATCTCCACATTGTAATACGTAATTCTGGAAACTGCGCTTGGATCTTAAAATCTGTAAAATTGTGTGAAAAGACTGACATTTTTGGGAAGCATACTGTGGGAATTATGTTGATGCTTTTGAGAATCAACAAAAATATAGCATAAATTAGATGTCGTATAATAAAACATAAATTACAAAAAATTTTCTACAAATTAAAAATTACAATAAGCTGAGTGTGTGCGTGCGTGCGTGTGTGTGTGTTTAAAATATTCTATTGACCTGTTTTTAAAAAAAAGATACTTAAATTGCACTTAGAGACAACAAATACATTGAAATACGTTTAAAGTGTAAACGCTTAAGATGAAATATCGTTAACACGAAATAATACAATGGTCCCGACAAACTACTATGTATTTTCATGCTTTTTTTTCTCTTAACACGAAAAAAGACACAATGAAATGTTTGAGAAAGTTTCTGTATCATTGAACTCTCGTATTGTATCATCAGAAAAATTCATTGCAGTAGATGATGATAATGTGTGTACACCTCCAATTATAGCAGACAAAGATATTTTGGAGTTTGTTCAAAGGTCAAAGAATATCATTGATGCAGATTCTGTAGACGAAAATGAAATGAATACTGCAGCTCCTGTTCTCACGTCATTCGAAATTAGGAACATGATGAAAAGTATGCGCAGCTATTTAGACGCATATTCCAACGGGGAAATGAATAAAAAATGAACTACATCGAAAAATCTGTTGACAACTTGATCCTGAAAAAGACAATGCAAAAGAAAAATATCAGATTACTTTCCAAAAACTCAATAAATATTTTGTTTCTTAAGAAAACAAAACTTGAAGTTTTGTATTTAAATTCATTCAGTTCTTGTGAATGTTTTGTTTCATTGATTTGTATTAAATACATGCATGTATTCATATCTATGTAAATAAAATGTACTCAAAATAAAATTAATTTTGTTTAATATATGTTTTTATCCGCAATGTCCTTTTACAAAAATATTTCAGTCCCCTCAGTTTCATGTTAAACGATTTTCACTGTATTGCATTTTAATAGAAATAAAACAAATGTGGCTCTTTTGCTCTATTTTTAACCAATTTAAACACAATATTGAAATAAAATTTATGAGGTATTTTAACACTGTTTCCTGAACAATATTATCAGAAAAACAATGAAATACTGTATATTTTTGTGTATAAGCCGATAATTTTTTTAACCTTTTTTGTGTTTAAAGGTAAAGGGTCGCTTGTATAGGGATCAGAAAAACTAATATATATATATATAGCTTTGAATTTTCTTTTTCTTTTATAACGTTATTCGTTAGCCATTTGCAAGTAATTTCAATCTTTTACATCTTTCAATCTTTCGAATTAAACTTTTATTCTAAAAAGGGAAAAAAAGTCCATAAGTCCTTCAAAATTAATGTCAGATCCGAATTTTTTATAGTTCGTTAAATTTACATTCACTCATTGTGATATCTGAACGTATACGTTCAACATGCTGCGAATTTTTACTCCAGGGTATAAACATCGGTCGACGATTACTTGCCTTCCTTCTTCTTTCTCTTCCTTTTCATTTTCCAAACAAAATAATAAAATGACACAGAAACTAAGAATAGGACAGATAGTGCACAAGATAACAAATAAATAAATAAAATATGACAGCTTCCATGTAGGGTTACCAGAAAAAATATTATCGTCGTTGGCGTCTGCCGTCTTACTTGACTGGAAAATATTCCACCCATTTTACCAATTTGGCAAATTATTCACATAGCGACGTGTTTGAAAACTACGCAATTCCCCCCCCCCTCCCAATTTGGTTATATACGGTTTTTAATTTTGGGCAAAATTTGAAGTAAAAAAGGCACCCTCGCCTTAATACAATTACATTCAAATATATGTAAGTTTTAGATCCCAAAAATTATATACAACTATAATTATTAATTTTTTTAAATCAGACAAAAAAGAACCACAATAAAAATTTAAGAATATTTTATTCGCGTTAAATCTAGAGGAAATATTTAACAGTAATAAATAAAGCTCTTAATTTTATTTTAAGGGAAACTATGGAACTAGAAAATTTACCGTTATACTTTAATTCAAGGTGTTTGTTTTTATTTTTATAAATATTTACATTAGCAATGCAAAATAAAAACATTTAGTTAACTTCAATTTCATCTAATCTGAATATTGATCATATGATGTAGGCAGAGCTTGAGCTAGTATACCTGATCCTAATACAAACTCCATTCTATTAAAAGATATTGAATTTTAGTGTACAATTCACATTTTTTCTCAAAACAGTCATCAAAAAAAGCTCAGCAAGGTTGATTAATAATTCAAACTTAGAGAATTATTAAATCATACACTCAGGACCCTTTTCCGCTTAAGCACTAGGCACGTGACTAGGGTGCAAAAGCTTTAGAGTGCAAAAAAGAGAAAAAATTAAAATTACAGACGAACCCCCTGAACAGAAGAACTTTCTGCCCTTAAAGAGTAAGACCTGGGGAAATTAGATCTACTTCGGAAAAAAAGCTTAAACATCACTTTATTTTTCAAAGAAAAATTAAAAAAAAAAACAAAAATTTTTTAAATTTTATTTTTTTAAAACGAGAAAAATTTTAAATTGGAACAAAAAAAAAATGTTGGTTTAAAAAAAATTTTTTTTTTATTTGAACAAAAAAACATGAATTTTAATATTGTAGGTAAATGTTCCGTTATATGGAAAACCTTTGAAAAAGTTTTTAAATTTTTATTTTTTAACAAAAGGAAAACACAAAATTTAGTTAATTTGACAAACTGACCTTTGGTAACTCTTTTGTGTTCTTAAAATTTGGTTTTACCTTGGAATTATTTTTAGGGGACGTGAAAACCTTTTTTGGTTTTTTTTTTTTACGGAATAACATCAGGCCTTGAGGTTAAACCCCAGGGTAAAAGGGCTAATGCTGGGTCTTCCTGATGTGGGAAAACTCGTCATGATGATTCTCAACATTGGTTTTCAATTGTTCAATTTTTATTTGGTGATCTGAACCTCTTGATTTACAGTACAAATTTGGGAATTTTTCCAAACCCCTCCTATAAATCGAAAATCTCCTTATAGTACTTTTTTTCCTCTTTTTCTGGGTGTAGAATAAGCAGATAAATGCTGGTTGACTTTATCTACATTACCCATTTTGTCATTGTAGGCAACTACACATTTAGGCCTAGAATTTGTCTCTCCCCATTTATTTGTACATCCTGCACTTCGATTCTATCTATTGGGGGAAAATTAGACTAACATCCATCTTTTCTTTCCATTTCATTACTCTTAATTTTCATTTTTAATACCGAATAATTTTTCGGAATTTGAAATGCCTTGGGCGTCGGAGAGCTTAAAAATGGCCAGGTATGCACTACTTAACTATCTATCGTTTTTCTACCTCATTGTTAAATTAGAGTACCTTAGAATCACGTATAACGCGCACCTATACTTTCAAATTGCCTTTTTTAATTTTAAGATACATTCATAATATAACACGCATTCCTTTTTTAGGAAGAAACCTGAAGTGCACCTATACAATGTTCTCATGTTTTCGGGGTATTATCCCAGGCTTTTTTTAAAAAAAATTGTATACTTTTAGAACTATAACTCTTTAAATTCATAAGGAATATCATTTCTTTTTAAAGACGGATTTAATAATCTAATATAATATTTTTACTCTTTTTTTCTTTTAAATCCATTTTTGCCCGGGTTTCCCCATTAATTTCCCTTTTTGTTTTGGTTTTAGGCGCCTTTAATGCCCGGGTTTTGGGTAAAATTTATTAATTTTAAGTTTCCCAAAATTTTTTATTATAAAATTTTTTAAAAAACATTTTTTGCATAAAAAACCCATTTTTTTAAAAACTTATAATCAAAATGATTATTTTTTTATTTTATTTTTCTCTCTGATGAAAACAGAATATCTGATGATTTCTCTAAATTATCCAGATAACAGCAAAAAAAAGAACATATATAACTCTACGATTTTAAATATTGTTGACTGATAAGCAGCCAGTAAAAAAGTACATGCTCAAAAATCAGTGATTGTTTCATCTGCACGGGCATAGAAATTTGGTTGAAAATGTAGAATGAATCTTGTAGCTCATAATCATTGGCATAGGAGGAAATCTAGTAATGACTTTGATGTTCCATACAATCTCCTCAACAAGAAGGCACAGCTTTTAAAATGATTTTTGTCTCTTTTAGAAAGCCTTGCCTTTTTTAATTATGATTAAACCATTTTTCATTCCCCACAAAAAAGATTATAAGTAGATTTTAATAAAATTTGACAAATTTATAAATCTTTACTTTGAATGTTATCTATATACCGAATCCACACACATGGAATCCTGACTTCAAGTAGAGGCCACAGTAATCTAGTGATCATGATCACTGAAAAGACCACCAAAAGGGGGTTTGGGGTTGGGTTAAATCTGTACTTACCGGATTTTTTTCAAAATTATAACCTTTGTATAGAGTTTTCAAGACAGATAAATTATGTTAACAAAAAATAAGGACAAACAAAAATTGAACGGTTATCTTTATTGTTTGGTGTCAGACATAGTAAAATCACAGAAATGTTCAAAATGGTGTCCATTTTCCTGGACAAACAATCGAACACTTTTTTTCAAGATTAATTGACACTTTCGGTGTGTGAGAATTAAATCCGATATATTGGAAGAAAAAAAAGTTAAGGTTAGTCAAGCATATAAAGATTTTCCTGGTGAATTTTTTCAAATATCCCCAAAGAAAAAAAACCAAATGAATCCCGGGGAACGTGTGGCCAAGTCTTTAAATGAGACGATCATCGGAAAATTAAGTTTAAACATCCATAATGTCCCGTGATGTGTAACACGTTGCACCGTCTTGCCAAAGCTAAGCGTACCATTCCTCACTGTTCAGCAAGGATATGAATTCCGTAATGATGTTTATGTAGGCAGACGGTCTTTTCACTCGACTTCTTTGTAAAGCGGTCTACACATCTGCCAATTTCGTTTTCACTATGGACCCTCTACCCGATCGCTGCCTGTCTGCAACCGATCCTGTGTCACAGAACCGTTGCACTAAACGTGTTATCGTTGATGAATTCGGTGTTGTTCCACCTGGATATTTCTGCTGAAATGTAATTATCACACGGCAATGTGATTTTGTAGCGAAATAAAATTCCACGATGGTTATTCTTTGCTCTTGGGAAAACATCATGCACCTCCCGTTGTGCTCAACTGACTAACACTGACAAGTATTTTGAAACTGAGGGCTGCTACGTTCCCCACTTCTTATGATGAGGCCCCTGATGCCATCTAGCGACAGAAATCTCAGCCAACCCTTTTGGTTTTTAAGCAACAAGGATTACCATGTGGAAGTGCGCGACTTTTGAAACACCCGATACATCAAAGTCTTCCCGTTAAGTTAGGTATCATCTCCCCGCTTGCGCAGGTTTCAAATTTAGGAGATCTATCGTCAATAGCCTTATATCGCAATGTTAACCCTTTCGCGATGAATGTCATATATGCACCAGTCTCAATCCCCCTTATCGACCGGCAGTCCGTCCAATGCCTTTTTCCGTGGGGACGGTAATCCACGGGCCCGTACGAAAAAGCGATCGCGGTTGCCATTTACATTTTGGGGAAGATGCATATGCGAATCATCCGTCTGCACAATGTTTTCCGTTGATCAGTATGTCATTGTGAAAAGGTTAATAAACACTCACTCGCTTAACCCCTTAACGGGCACAAAGTAAAAAACACTTTTCTGTGATAAAGTACTTGATAAATGTAATGTTCTCATCCTCTATAAACATTATTTAGTCACAAAAAAAAATCGGTCAAAGGGGTTTTTTAGGTGGTAATGAAAGTTATAGCGACGCCCCCTTGGGGGCATTTAACACTTTTCAGGACGGAAATAATGAATCCCTTACAATAACCTTTTTTGAAAAAATTGGGGGGAAAAAGTAAAAAATATTTCAATAACACTTAAATACAAATTATAAGTGTAATTAAATAATAATAAAATAATTGTACAATATAGAATACTTCGAAGAATATATATAGAATACTTAGAATATACTTGAAATTGGGTACATATCCACTTTTTATATTTTAGAAAAAAAAGTGTTTTTTTTGAGAATTTAAATTAGTTATTTCACAAATTTCATGAGCTAATGTGGAATTTTAAATATATAAACGTTTTTCCGGCAAAAAAGTGTAATGAAAAGTTTTTTCAAACCCCGGAATCTTGAACCACATATTTAAAAAAAAGTTTATTTATATTTCCGACCCCCATCATTCTCACGTGATTCTAAGGGTGGAGAAAAGTGAAAATTTCTAGGTTATTTTTCTGTTCTCTGTGAGCCGTTGATAGAGCTTTATCCCCAAAATAAAAACTTTCCAAAAAACCCAAGTAAATCCTTTTTTTTTTTTTAAATTTTAAATTTGTTTTAAATTTATTCAGATGGGAGAAAAGCATCTTAAGAAATGTCGAAATTTTTTCAAAAATCAAAAATTTTTTTTTATATAATCAAAATACAAATGTGGTTTACACCGAAAACACTGTTTTTTAACTACACATCAAGGGGCATGAAAATGCAAAAAAAAGGGATTTTCCTCCCTCTGTATTGATATTTATGCATTTTAGCCAATTCCTTGGATCTAAAACCAAAACCCCCTTTGGAGAAAATTTTTTTTAAAATGTTTGGAAACCTTTAGCCACTGCCCGCTATAGAGTTAATTATTCATGGCCGGCGTGTCATGAGTTCAAGCCCACCGTGTAGAAGGCCTGACACACGTTAAATTTGCTTTGGATAAAAGTGTTCCCTTTGACTTAGGTGTCGTTTTCGTCACTTGGCCTGGGTTTAAAATTAGGTCTATCGTCAATAGCCTTAATAAACACTCACTCGCTTAACTTACAGTAAATATCCATTAGACATCTCAAAATGTTATTTTGTCATTTAAAGTTTTTGGAAAATATATAATTCTGATATTAGAGAGCATGACAATAAATCATAAGATAATTCATTTTATAGTGCTTCCAATTCCTGTTCTTTGAATGTGATTAATAAATTCAAAATTTTTTAAATCATAAATAACCAAATAAGGCCTTTAATGGATGAACTTTAGCAAATTGCTCTACACTGGTCTATATACTTTCCTGAATTCTAAATATACTGATTTACTTAAGAATTTATTACATACGTTTTTTATGTAATTTATGGCGCAATATATCAGAATTTACCTAGAAACTGCATTAGCATATTATACTTCCTGGCATAGCAATCATATATCCATCCAAGTATTGCACATTCAACAATAAGTTACGACGCATATTACACACATAGGATTACATATTGCCAGAAGTCCCAGTTTCCGGCATCGATTTTAATATGCCCCGGTTTCTGAAAGAAAAATTTCATCTTGGATTTGAAAGGGATTTTTCCCTCCTTCACATTATGTAAATGCAACGTACATATGTCTCCCCTCCACCCTTTTGCGATTGCCTCATAAATTCTCCAACACAACTGAAAGTCTTCAGTCAGCAGGAGGGTGGAGCTCTCCTGTTGAAAAAAAAGTCAAATTATTTTAAAATTGTATTACCGATCCGATTTGGCAAAAGTTCGAATGTTTCCGTATGAACTATCCTGAAACCCGGTGTATAACACACTCTTTTAACACAAAAAGATATCTAAACTTATTGGTGAATGGTATACGCCGGGTTTATAAAAATGAGACCTTTAAAAATAAAGTAAAGATCTACATATAAAAATTAGATTTCTACAAATACATTTGGCCCTTTTAACACCTTCATAATCCCTGCCATTTTAAATTTGCTTTTAATAGTTTATTAATACACACATCAAAAGTATGAACTAGCGGCGATCATCCGAGTGGAAAAACTGCTGTGACGTATTCGCTTCACACATTTGAAAAATCGGCTCCTTTTATGGATAGGGTAACAGTGTTCCTATGCATACGTTCACCCCTATATATTGCGTGGTGCTGTCATCCTTCTTCACCCTGGCAACATATGATCAGGAGAAACCCCCACTCCGCCCACGAACCGAATGTAATTCGAGGTGTCAGAAAGAATCCGCCCCTATCCCAAGAACCTGGAGCAGGGAGGAATCCGTTGAAAAACACCGAAAAGAACGGCGCATTGCCTCCTTCCTCACAAATATCAAATCGGAACTGTATTGAAATAACCAATATTTTGAATAACCTCAATGTAAATGTAGAAAATGCAATTAATAGCTGCCATGTAAATAAACCAAATATTTAAATTCTTAACTCTCATGCTACCATTAATTTTCTCAAACATCACACTGCCATATTTGTGTTATATTCCGTCAGCTATTTTTTCGTCTTATGTGTTAGATAGGATCTAAAAACGTCTCAAACTAAAAGACTTTCTGGATTCCTTAAAAAACCTGCAAATTTTCATCAGCCATTTCTGATCCGCACTGTTCCTTTTTTTTTTTTTTCATTCTATCCATGCTTCTCGTACATATGAATAGAAACATCTTTAGATAAATTACATTTCGACATCAGTTTTGGCTTTTTAAATAAACATGGGTCTTAATATTGTACTTCCAGAGCTATATAAAATTATTTAAATATTTTTTAATTAAAATAATTAATAAGAATTATTACTAAGAATTATTATTAAAATTATTAATTTATTATTAAAGTTATTAATTTATTATTAAAGTTATTAATTTATTATTAAAATCATTAATTTATTATTAAAATTATTATTAATTTGTTATATTAAAATTATTATTATTTTTTATTAAAATTATTATTAATTTATTATTAAATTTATTATTCATCAATAAAATAATTATTAATTTTTTTTAAATTATTTGAATAAACTTTTAAAATTATTTAAATTTATTTAAAAAAAGGGCTTATTAAATGTTTTATAAAATTATAAAATAATTAAATTAATAATATATAAAAAGACATATTTTTTTTTATATTAATTATAAAATAATTAATTTAATATTAATATACTTATAAATTATTTTATATTATACATAAATTTTATTTATCGTATATTTTATTTCCCTTTTTAAACTTTTGTAACTCACTTTTTTTATAAAACTTTTATATTTATTATATATTTAATTATAAATATTATTTATTAATATAAAAATATATTTATAAAATTTAATATAAATATTTATATAGTTACAATACTTTTTACTTTATAAAATACAAAATAATTGCATTAAATATCATTTAATAAACCTTTCATAAATAAGATTATTTAATTTTAAAAATAATTAAATGAAATGGAAACAAAAATTGACCAATGAATCGAACCCAGACCTCGCGCATAGAATGCAGACGATATAGCAACCAAGCTACGAAATCTTTGGAGGTTTCAATTTTTAAAAAACTAAACATGAATTTTGAAGGCTTTTTTCTCCGAATTGACTGGCCATTCGGCTGAATTACATTGAGGGTTGAATACCCTAAAGGAGTACTACTATTGCACCAAGTCTCGACCCAAATGAAGTTCCTTAGTCGTGCCCTCTCCTTGTGAGAATATTTTACTGATCAGTTTATAATAATAAATGAATTAATTGAATTAATAATTTCAATTTATATATACATTTCCAAGTACAAATTATTTATATATAAGTAAAGATATTAAATATAATCCTATGGTAAGCTCAGCTGTTTTCCAAAACTAATATCCATCAGTTTTTAAAAGAAATTTTAACAAGCGTGAGTAAAGTATATTTTTGCTTGAATATTTTTAAGAAAAATATTTTAAGAAACTTTCCTTGCCTATTCCTGGCTGTGAAGTTAATACGAATTTAAGTACATCATTATACCTGCATGACTCGTCCAATTTAATGTGTTTGTGAAGATGGATAAATAAAGACTCTGAAACTAGACTTTCTTCGTAACTCCTATCACTTCTAGTTCTAAGTTCAAAATGACTTGGTTAAATCCAAAAGTATTTTATACTGCCAAATGTGTTAGAATTTTATTATCATAATTGTGAAAACAATTAGTGCTTATGTTAGTAGTATTATGTGTGTTCATCTAGGTGAGATTGGCAATAATTTCATGGGATATAAACATCCGGTATTTTCTTAAAGCTAAAGAAGAAATTACACTCCTTAACTTTTATCATCTTAAAGAATTATTAGTTTCGCAATAATTACTAAAATAAAAATTAGAAGTTTGACAATGTATTGAAATTTTCTTTTAAAAAAAACAAAAATTTTTCTAAAGAAAAATCCAAAATCTCCACGCATATGATTTATTAGAAATACATTATTTTTGTGGTATTTCTAAGAAAACCTTTTTCTAAAACATGATGCTAGTTTCAAAAACATAAAATAAAATCCTCATCTATTACTTTATACTTATGATCTTCTCATTCGTACATAAGTTTCATTTCAATAAAACAAAAAAGAATTCAATTTTTAGTAAAAGCTCATGTAGCTAAATAATGACCGAGCTCTTGGGAATTATTTGTTTATCTTTATATGAACAATAAAGTCACGTAGTAGGGTTTGTGTTTGATTATATCTACATTAACCCTATCGCTGCGTAGTTATTTTATCAAAGTAGGTTCAAAAATTACGTATGGTTTTATTACGTACTTCAAATCTACCTATTAAATGTACATTTTAAAATTAAAACATAAAAGAAATTTTTGTAAAAGAGTTTTTATTTTAAAATATAGAATTAGATCATCAAAATATGGACATAAAAACGTAAATGAAAACATAAACAAGAACAGCACGTGTTACTCAGCTAAATAGTCGTAAAAATGCATACCCGTGAAAATCGCGGGATGCGCGAGGATTAATGTTATAGTTTTCACTTTGATACCTACTGCTCTTTAAATAATCGGAGAATCAAACTCCTTACATTGGTGTAGAGTGGAAGTTTGGAAATTGGGGCGCCAGTTCAAGTGCCGTCCTCATCACTTCATCCATAACTGCATTACAAAGTCCGTAGCCAATAGCCCTCATGTTGCTAATATCACGTCATTAATAAACAATTTCTATACAGCAAGCTTTAACGCTTAAATAAAAGGTATCTTCTCCAATAAACTCAAACTCAGTGGCGCAACAGCCCATGAGGGCCAGGGCCTACTGTACCCATCCCAGTATACATGGCCATTGGGCGCTAAAGTGAATGAGTAGATGTCTCGATCAGGTGGCCAGTCTGAAGTGAGACCCCCAGTGTTTAAGTCCCCAAGCAAGATTGGAATTCATTTATTGACTCACTGTAGTAATTTTCTCCAATATTCAGTTTATTTGTTGGTCATAGATTTAACTTAAAAAATACATTATTCGCGGATAATCAGTTTTTTTGTAAATCAGTAACTGGCTTTGAGTGAAATTTACAACTCATTGTAACTTAAAAAAGGCTACAATGTTCTGATTTTAAAACCTTGAGATCTAAGAAATAATGGTTATGGATGTGATGTTTTAAGCAAAAAAAGTAAATAAATAAACACGTAACTTTCATCACAGTAAAATAATATATGAACTGAATATGACTCTGGCGAATATCAAACTGTCTCTACACTCCTGAGAAGATGATAATTGAATTTGAGACCTCGCAGAAAAGTACCACTCCCCCTATTTCATAATATTTTTCTAGAATCCTAAAATATACCTTTAATAATTCTATATAAATATGCGTTCATTTAAGAAGTTATATATATACTTTCCATTTAAAAAAATACTTTTAGTTAAATAGTGCATTATCAAATATATTATACACATAATATCAAAACCCAGATGAGCAAGTGGTTCTTTCTCGCGTATCAAATTCCAATTATCAACACACCGTACGAACGCCAAGAATGCGACGCGTTGGCGAGGAAAATAGTTTATAAACGTCAGCTGTGCCGCCAAATTACGACTTTTCGGAATGTTACACGAGCGGCGCATTGGGGAATGTGGAAGAGGAGGGGGCCTGAAAAATTGCAGGTTCTCACACAAACGCCAGGAATTTCGGGATGCCTTGTCGCTTTTGGTAGCAGACACGTATTAAGGCCGGCAAATGGGGGCGCTTTTCAGAAATAATGAATATCTGATGATTTCGAAAGTATTTGGTCTTTCGAATGTGTCCAGTTGGGCGACGGCAGATTTGAGTAATGATTTGCTCGCCGATTTGAAATCGTTGGGACGTAGCGGTTTGAATAATAGTAGTTTCTGTGCATTGCTTTATATTAGGTCTTGAAAATTCATTTCAGTTATTGGATTGTCGTGTCTGTTTGTTCCGAAAGGGGAAAGGTTATGCAGAATAAATTGATAGCACTCGTTTGGCTGGTAGCGAAGTCGAGATTTTTGTATCTAATTTAGAACAATGTTCCAGAAATTGTTTAAGTGATATTGCCTTGGGTCATTCATAATTCATACCTTAACGAAGAAAATGTCTGTAGTAGAAAATGAAACGAAGAAATTCATAATTTAAAATGCATTTGTATGCTTTGTATATGGAAAAAGACAACTATACTTATTTTAATTATTTTAATTAATGCTATATTTAAGTTTGGAATTTCGTATATTGAAAATAATAAAATAAAGTTTTTGAGATTTTTTTCAAGTTGATAAATTGACAACAATAGGGATATTCTCTGTCTTTTAGAATATTGAACTAATTTTCATTATCTTTTTAAATCACAATTTTTTCATTTCTAATGATTTAATAACCTAATAAAGTTTTTTAGAAAGGATTTACTCCTATAGGGGAACACCCCACTGTAATTTTAAATCATGGAAGTAGATATAACGTTAGTTTGAGGGCTGATTTATTGAAAAACTATAATGTGGATTAGAGCAAGCTGCTTTTAATAATCTAGTAATTGGCTATCTAGATCTGACTTTCATGCCGAAATTTTAAAGTGAAATATTAGATTTTGTGGTGTTCTCTTATCACAGAAATTTAAAATTACGCTGATCCTTGTTAATATTTTATAACAGGGGTCGGCAATATTTTAGCTGAGGCTTGCCAAAACGATCTACTAATAATATGATTCAGAGTGCCACACAGTAGGACATTTTTTAAACAATTCGATTCCCGCGATAATCCATGTAGAGCAAGAGAATAAATGTAAAAATATATATGTACAGCTTTGTTATATAATAATTTTGCATCATTTAAAGATGTTTCTTAACATAAAAATAAATAGCATAAAATGTAACTATTTCTTCCACAAAAATAAAAATAATTAAAATTGTACATACGTAAATATTACGTGTTTATAAACATATTTATTAAAATAAGAAATAGAGAATATGAAATATATAAGTAGTTCCTTCCTTATAGTTAAATCAAAAGATAAATAAAAAATTAAGTGCGAACCTATTGAGTGAGTGAATATTAACGTCGCACTGTTTAGCTAAACGATGGTTTTTGGTGACGGACCACATAATTTTGAACCATGGTCAAGTGACGTGGACGACACCTGAGCTGGCACCCTTCTCCTAACTACCACACCAACGGGAGGACGCTTGATTTCTCGACAGATTTAACGTGCATCGCTTCCCTACACGGCAGGTCTTTAGTGGTACTGGGCTCGAACTCGTGACAAGGCCAGGCGCGATCCGATACCTTGACCACTTGGCTACCACGGCCATGCGAACCTATTGTCCACTTCCGTATCACAAAATCAAGGGTATAATCTGTGACTTTCAATTTGACACGATTCTGAGCACTCAGTTGTTAAACAATTTCTTTACAGACTCGAAATATTTTTAATATGAGGAAAAATTTTTATTTAGATATGTAGAACTATAAGTGGAAAGCAGAGTACACCATGCAATTTTCTCTCCTCAATTATTTAAATCCCTCCATCAACTACATTCAATAATTTACAAAATAGTTGAAAAATTTATCTTTAGAGTTATCTCTTTGAGATTTTTTCATAATTCCTTAAATGTTCATAATTCTAAAGATGTTTGTCAAGTAGGCATATTACAATTTATCAACTTCCAAACAATCAAAAATTTGCACATTTGTTGAGTATTCAGCGTGCCACTGAGAGTTGTACCGGGTGCTACATGTGGTACGCGTGCCATAGATTTCCGACCCCTGTTCTATGACTTTGAAAGATACTATCTTAGATCGAATAAAACTAAATAATAAAAATCGTCGTAGAGAGAAGTCCAGTGGTCATGTTCACGAACTTGTAACAGGCGTTGTTCGAAAGACCCGGTGCGTTTGAGAAGCTGATTCAGGGTCCTCAATTTTCCAGGAAATTCGTAATATTGCTCGATACATCTGTTAAAAACACAGAGTTTTAAAAGTTTGAAAGTATTCAAATTAAGCACATTTTCCCCTTTTTAACATGTAAAGTTGAAATTCATGCAACGTTTCTTTGAAGGAGACAAAATATACCGCTCTCATTTTATGTTAAAAAAAATATATCAATTCATATTGAAACGATTACTTTTATAACTGAAAAAAATGTCCTCATTTTGGTTTTCATTCTTAAATATTACATAAGAACAATTTTAAGCTACTGCTACTGCGGTCCACTTTTAAAGGAAATAGAGTATGAAAATGAATTATTCATGTGTACACGCAAGAAGGATGAAAAAATTGGCTGCTGAATATTAAATGCTTTTCCTGATTGTAAAAATAAGCAAAACATTAAATACAATATTTATTTCAAATTGTTTGTACTATTTACTACAAAGATCATTTTTAGATGAATCTCTCATAGAGGTAAATTAACTTATGGAAAAGAGTAAATTAATTTTAATGTCATCTAGGATTTTTCGACATCAATATAGAATATTTTGTTTACCTAAGCATTTTCAATTATGTCAAAATAAAAATGGAAAACAAAACTGTCTCTTGCTTTTTTTCTAAGTTTTGATGGATTCCAAGTATAGAAATGAGAGAGACACTAGGGTCATCTAGTTAACGATTTTTTCGAATCAATTAATATTTCTTACATGTTATTTTTAATTCATACATTTTCATTCAATCAAAATATATAAAACTTTATCTCAATCACAAGAAAAAAAATTTCATTGCTTCAAATAAAATTTATTAGTAGTGTCGAACATTGACATGAACATTTATAAATCTGTTTAATGAGTGTTTGTTACAATTTGAATTAAGTATTTAAAGATGTATTGATAACACGTAGATATAAATATATAAAAATTAACAAAACTGGGACTTTAATATGCCATATGTACTGCGAAGTATACTTAACAAAATTTGCAGTATGCTTCTTACAAAAAAAAACTCTGCTTTTCCCATGATAATTATTACAATACTTATAAAATTCTGTTTTAAGGATTGATTGCGTTTTAATACCATATTTACTCTAATCTAAGCCGCCATCGATTCTCTAAGCCAAACCCCCAATTTTCTACAAGTTTTTGAGAAAAAATGTAAAAAACGTATAAAAGGTTCTTTAATATCCTAAACTGCAGAAACTGAAGGAAAAAAATAATGCGAAATAATTAAAAGTTAATATTTAATTTATTTTTTACCAGTATTGAAAACTTTAAAATACATACATGAACCTATAATTACTTTAAACGTCAGTATCCTGTTTCGAAAATGATTCATCACTTCCATTGTGACAGCGGACTTCAAAATAGATGCCAAAATCGCCATTTCTCTCACTTGTTATGCAATATTTTTCAAAAAGAGTTGAAAGCTTTTGAACACTTACAAGCAAAAATTATATGATTTTGTCTACGCCATCGACGTATATTTGTTTCATCCGTCTCAAATTTTCAGTGGCCGCTGCTCTGTTTTCGGTTTATTTTTCTACTTATAAAATTGCAATCTTTTTTCGTACTTACGTCATGGTGAACTCGTCTTGATGCCGATACCGATATCTTTTATGTTTCGACGATTAAAAGAAAGTTTACACAAAAATATTTTCTAAATACGGGCAGACAATGGTGCTTAAGATAGACTGAATACTGGAGATAAACTGCGGAATGGGAATTGCGGAATTCGGAGTCATCGAAGTAAGTTGCCAGAATGGATGGTTGCATTTTTCTTTTTGAAAGGGTTGAAACTCTCAATTTTCCCCTTTCAACAAATGTTTTGCCTTAGATTCTAAGCCGCGTCCGATTTTCAATAGCATTAACACTGAAAAAATAGTGTGGCATAGATTTGAGTAAATACGGTATGTGTATTTGTAATCAGAAAAAATTAAATTAGAGATTTTGCCGCATATGAATTACTAAAAGCCCATTAAAAAAAATTATCAAATCAAAACACTCGTAATAACTTTTCTACTATCTCAGGCATAAAAAACTCCAATTATCAAACATCAAATATCAGAAGGTACGAAAAACTCTCCCATTAGAATGACACCTGCACATCAATAAAACATTAATCTTCCTCAACTTTGCTCAGATACCTAATAATATTTTTTTTTTCTTTCGATAAAACTTGTAATCCATTTTGCGAAGCATCGAGGAGTAAATATGTTTTAAAAGTTTAATGATGCGAGCTTCTTTTCAGCTCGTATAAATCAATCCTGGAATTTGCAGATGCCTCACTCAAGGTGTCATTCCCAGCTTTTTCAATGAATGATGATGAAATTCAGCTTTCGATTTTCACAGGAGGTCATTTGTTATCTAAGCCGGGAGTACGTAGCGTTGGTAACAAGGTTCCAGGTAAAAGTTTGGATTCGTATCAACGCTTGATTTCGTTTTCATTATAGTAACAAACGAACGCAGTAGGTTTAAATTTTATTATATAAGCCCCACAAAATGGAGATTCTGGTGGTATTTTAAAGTAAGCGTTTAGAATGTTAAACTTTTAAAATATCATTTAGAATATATACAGGGTGCTTCTAAAATCATGGAATAAACTTTGAGGGGTGGCAGAGCTCACTAAAACAAACAATTTTTGTTTCGGAATATATGGGCGGAAGCGTCCCTTTGTGAGGTAGAAAAAGAACAAATAACACAATAACCGAAACTTTAAATGATCATTAGCAGCATACTTAACGAGTGACTCCATAAAAATAAAGTTAAAACAGTTTTAGAAATTGCAACAACCAACCGTCATGCATGCTTGGCGACCTTTATAGCGTGATTGGCTGACAATATTGGCGATAGTTGAAGACATCAAAGCGATGTGTCAGTTATCTACTGCACCACCAAAATCGGCATTTGCGATTGAGGTTTCGGTCCTCATGGGTGGTTTTACTAATAGCGAAAAGGCAGACATGCATCTAATATACGGTGCCATTAATGGTAACGGCAGACCAACGCTATGGCTGTATCAGGAACACTTTCCAAGTAGACGCTTGCCGAACCACAAAATGTTTCATCGACAACTGTGTGAAAATGGTTCCTTTATCGCCAGTACTGATGAAAGGGGTAGGTGAAGGACTGTACGACAAACACACCGGGAAAAGGTTATCTCGACCCGAAGGTCGCAGATGTGAGAGGTTTCGGAAAAGGAGTTGACATGATCATAAAAATAGCTACTTTATGAAATATAACTACAATTTTTTCGTTATACTCTTGGAGCAATCTGAAATCCTAACCCCTAACTGGATATACAAGATTTTTGAAATTCATGTATTTGAAATTGAAGCTCCTCGTTATGATCCTTCTCGAAGCTCTATAGTTCGGTCAGCTCCAAGGTTGTATATTTCCACAACTCCTAGTGGATTCTTCGTCGACTATTAATCTCAAGATCACCCTGTCGCTGTTCACCTTTTCTGATACTTGTATTTTACGTTTAACGATCAATGATTAAACATTAACTTCACCTATTGAACGACATTTGCTGAAATAGGAGTTACATTTGCATTAAATCAAATCATCTAAAAAAAAGTGGGTTTTAAACTAAAATCACAGTTAAAGAATATTTTCCCCAAGAGGATTAGTAGAGGAACCCGAATAGTACCCGTTACAAAGTCCTCATGGACCATGAGGACGAAACAGCCGGCACAAGTACAAGGACTGTAAAATGTCGTCTACATGTCAGTCAACCAACCATTTGAAGAGTTCTAATGTTCGACTGTAGATAAATGCAATTTCTAAAACTGTTTTAACATTTTCTGTACGGAATCACTCGTTAAGTTGCGACGAGGCTTTACGGAATTTTTTGTTAATCCTCTTGAGGAATCTTTTGGGCCATCAATTGAGTTATTTCACAGCCATCCCTCTCAAGAAGAAGCCTTGATATGCCGATTAGCTAGTATATATATAGTGGAAGTTTAGTACTCGAAGGAGAAGGAAAAGATGCTGAGTTGCTTGGTATTAAAATAAATTAAGGAAGTTAGGATTCTTAAGATAACTTTGAATAAAGTTAAGTGATTAGAGTATTTCATGCGCTTATTCACATAAGATTTTGAGCTGCGTTATATCCCTCTAATTTTTCCTTCTATAGTTGGCTTGTCTTTGATTATTATATTTGGAAAAATTAAGGGGGATTTTTTCATGGCTATTTGGGTCATCAATCTTTACCCCCTACAGATTTAGGTCGAGTAGATGAAGAGATGGCTTCCACAGGCGGAAGGACATCACAAAACATGGGGCTAATGGACGTTTTATGTTTTCGTTAATGTTTTAATGTTTTCTGTTTGTGCCTCAACATGACACTTGTTTGTTTTATTGAACTCTACCACGCCTAAAAGCTTGTCCTATGACTTTATAATCACCCTGTATATGCTAGATGGATATCATTATATCCCATATGATGAATTTTCATACCATTTTTGATTAATTGATTCTGAAGAAAGTTCACCCAAATGATTTTTAAAATAATTCAAGATAGATTTTAAAGAAAAACACAGTAGACTTTCTTATAATAGGAAACAATTATCCCATGCATAAACCCCAAAAAACCAAAAATCCATGCAAAAAAAACGCAAATTAAAAACCTAAACAGGTTCTAAACATAAATGAAACACACAGTTGCTGTGAAGCACTAAAACTCCAATGTTGTTCACTGCATCAGCCTCATATAGGTTGGGAAACCATTGCAGGAACTTCTAAAGTTATCTCGCCCGATAATCATGCTGAACCCAATTTTTCTAGGGGCCATCAAAAATGTTTCACTGACCACCGGTTGGTGACCGCTGTTCTAAACTATATTTGCCTCGAGCTTGTATTTTGGCGCCAAATTTGGCGACTTGGAATATATGGACATCAAACGTCATCAAAATCACACTTCTTACCTCCTTCTGCATTATATGTAGAAGTATTTTACTGTTGCCTACAAATAATTTTTAAAGACTCAATACACCTTTGGTAAATCAAAGAATAAATTCCACATTTTCCACGCCAATATAATATTTAACTGTCATTCTAAATTTTATCAAATAAATGAGAATGGAAATTCAGTTTTCAGTTTTTGTTGGAGAGAGGGAGATTATTGTTGTTTAAGTCATTATTGTGTAATATACTAAATGTGACATGTCAGGTTATTTCTGAGTTGAAGTGTATTGTGATACCAACGATTAGATTTATTATAACGGTAAAAAAAAAATAATTTAATATTTAAAGTATCCCAAATATCACAAACAAAACCTGCAGATACATCATTGGTGTTATTAAATAAACATTAGTATTCATATAAGCCCATTTTTTGTACGTATTTTCCCCAAAATCATTTTTTTAAAAACCCCTTTAACATTTTAAAATTTAAAATGGCGGGAATTTTTGGGGGCCCCTTTATTTAAAAAATTTTGCTTTTGGGTAATTTTCTTTTTTGGGGTCAAAATAAACCCATAAATATCTCGTTCGGTGGGTTTTGTTTTATCCCATTTTCAAACTAAAAAAATTGGGAAATTCAAACCCGGGAAAGGGAAAGGGGGTTAGAAATGGTTGTTTCTCTTAAAGGGAATTTCTTTTTTTTGAAAAAAACATAAATTTTAAAAAAATTAATTTATTTTTAAAATATAAATTGGTAAATTTTCAATGCCTCGGAATCAATACGATGGTTGTAGGCAACATGTTTAATAAGTATGAAATATTGTCAAAAGCAAAAGGTTTAAAAACTTACTTCCTTTTAAAACGTCCTTTTTGGGGGTTAACGAAAGGGATTTGGGGGAAGCATCCAGGGGTACTGGTCCTTTTAAAAATCAACGTACCATTTTTTCTTAAGAAATACTTTTGGTATTGACGAACTGTCAAAAAATTTTTTGATTTTGTGATTATTAAAAAATAATCCCAAAACTAAATACAAAACAACCCCAAAACTCTTTGTTTCACAAAAAAAATAAAAAATACTTTTTTGCACTGTCTAGTAGTAAATGTTTTAGTTATACGTGTAATTTAAACTAAAGTAAAATTATTAAGACTTTTGTTACGGCAATTTGATAACAAATAATTAGGATTGAAAGATGTTACTTTTACTAGAAAGCATACTGAATTGGAGACGTCTGCCAAACGGTTTCTAAGCGAGTCTTTAAAGTTATTTATCTCTGAAAATAATTTTTTCGCAGACGCGAAAGGTTTTCGCTGGGTAGAATGAAAATAGGGTTTAAAAAATGGCTTGACCAGTTTCAAAAAAAATAAATGTGTCTGAAATCCGTTTTACAGACTGTTCTACAATTGTTCTAGAACATAAAACACACACCGCTATGTCGCATTTTCTAATAATGTCATGTTTCTCGATCCAACAAATTTGAAATTCTGTGTTACACTTACTATTTCGCACCTGTTTTTTACTAAACAAGCCATGTTAAATAGTGGTTAAACATCGTAAACACAACACAAATAAACTTTGCAGTTGTGTCAATGAAATTTATTATGTTTTGTAAAGAATTTTTGCATCATTGGAATTTTAGCCCACGACGTAACTGGGGAAGACAATAACAAACGAGGGGTGCTCCCCGGGGCAACAAAATTGCGTTTGGTTTTGCAGTACTTCATATTGAACTTTTTTTTTAAACTAAAAGAAAACCATTTTTGATGGGTGGGTGTCCCAAAAATTGTCGCTCCCTCCAAAGGTAGCCGTGTCACTGGTTTACCATCCCTGAAGTATGCATTAGTCCAACCCCCAAGACAGGCCTTTACTGGCATCACGACTCAATTTTATTAATTGCATCAGTTAATATTTTTATTGGATGACAATATACTCAAGAAAATAAATTATAAATTATTGAAAATGTGTTTAAAATGCTCTAGTTTCGATCTCATTTAAAATTATTCAGCAATATTTGCTGCGCAAGATGGTAAACGTTAAAGGACATCTAACAAAAGAATACTGAATACTTTTGGGGTTTTTCTGACCAAAATGGAGCTGGCTTTATGGAAGCAAGGATTTGTAGGGGACAGAAAAGGGATGTTTGAAAAACTTCCACCCTTAGATTTTACATTTCCCAAAGGGAAAAAAAAGTTCTTGTTTCTTTCTCAAAACCTTTAAGATAGCAAAAGCTTGAAAAAACCTTGTATGCCGTTACGCGGTAAAATGTAACTCAAGAAGTTTTTTTTTTTTTCAAATACCGATAAGACAAAAGAATCTTAGGAAATGTTTTCGAAAAAAGCTCTTAGAACAATGAAATGCAAGTTTCGTAGAAATATACCTGTTAAAAACATGAATATTTATCAACAATTGCTTCATTTCAAACTATTTATACTTATTTTTAGCATAAAATGTTAAAATTACGTTTTTTTTTTTTTTTATTTATCAGATGTAACTTAGAAAATAAATTAATCTTAAGTACTCATTCTTTTTAAATAATTGTATAACTTTCATTTGGGAGCAATACATTATTCCATAAATAATTCAACTTGGATTTTTGCCTATTGCTTAGCAAAGCAAAATTTAAGTCACTCATTCTATTATTTAACCCTTTATCTACGGACGGTACTTATAAGTACCACTCACTTCAAAATTACATAGAATAACCATTTGTATGAATATTCTGACAATACTTGGCAGGAATATTCCTTGAAATCCACTCTTCCAATATATATGGCAGCACGGGTTATATGATGAGTATTTTAGCGGCGAAGGCGAATAGTTTTATAGTAGAAATTGCGTTTCATGATGACGGCGTTTTTAGCAGATTGCGAAGATTATCATTTTTGTCCCGAAAAAATAGTTAATATTAAAATTTAAATGTCTATTTTTTTTTTTTTTTGGTATGTTAATGAAGACCTTAAGAAACGATTTGGCTGTTTATTTTAAGTGAACAGTGTATATAATTAATTTTGTAGTTGAATACCGTTAATAAATTAATTCGCTCTAACGGATTAAATTTCCCAAATTTGAGTTATTTGCTTATGCATATCCCTTAATTTCCAATGTTGTGATTTAAAACAAAGTATTGCATGTAAAAAAACTGCAGTAAATCATAATGTGGTAGATAAAGGGTTAAGAGCTTAAATCTGAATATTAAGATTTTTTTTAATTATTTGTTTATTTTTTATTTAAATTTTGTTTCTTTATTAAGTATAATATATTTTAAAGAAAAATAAAAGAAACTATGCTGGTTGTAAAAACTACTTTTTGCGCATCGATTAGATCCTATCGGTATTATCGATTGATTTTACTTACAAACAATGCGTATATAATTCTCTGAAGAGAGAGAGAAATGACTATTATGCTTCTTCACCATAAAATGCTAACTTATTGTGCCTTAAGACATATTTATTATTTTCAGTATGCCTATGAGAGGAGTATCTCACAAATATAAATCTTTTACTTGAGTGATTCTTCTCAAATTGATCCTGAGCTTGAAAAATGACCTTGCCGCAACGTCCTATTATTTTAGATAACCTGCTTTAAAGAAAAGGCATCCACCTACACAGCCTGTTTCAGACTGATAATGCAGTTTCTTTCTTCCAAGAGAGAGAAAGATTCTTAAAAATACAATATTTTTTCCCTACCCTCCTACACTCTACAATACAATATAGCCTATAAAGATCCCTACAGGGGGCTAGAATAGTGATTCACGAGCAGTTTCCTCTGCCTATAACTTCTTTCACCTACGCTTCTAATCTAAAGGGGATTATTTCAGATGCAGTGGGGAAAATTTCCCCTATATATTTCTTTCTGTGAATGGGAAAAGGGTGTTTTCCCCCTCTGCCAATGGGTTGCTTTAAAGGGCTTTATGAATTATTTCTCTTATAAAATTTTCCAGGCCTTCATTGCTAGTAAATGCATTCTAACAGGGGTGAAAGTCAAATTAAATTTCCCGAAAGCTTCCATATGCTATCTGCATAATGGGGAAAGAAGGGGGGGGGTTCTAGCGAATATTAAGGCTTCACTTTGTTTAAAAGTTGGGGGTTGGGAAAATTCATACTAAAGGCCTTAAAAAAATATCTTGTTTGTTTTGAAATCCGAACAAAAATATATGGTATTTTTTTTTGGGGAATAGCTTTATGAAATTTATAAGTGACTGCTGATAAGGAAAAAATAAGTGGGAACTTGGAATTTTATTCGAAAGTTTTTTATAACGAAAATATCATTTTTAAAAGTTGAAAATATATTAATTTTGTAAATGGAATATGATTTGACCCCTAATGCGCTATTTAGTCTTTTCTTATTTTGCTTGTGAATTTTTATCTTCTTATCAAGTTTCTAAATTTTTTAAGGGATTTTTTTTTGAATAAATTACTGCAATAAATTTTGTCTGACGGGAGTTAAAATTTGTTTATTTTTTTAAAAGATATAACAGTGCTTTTTTAAATTTTCTTGAATATTTTTTACATGCATTATGGACTTTTTTTTTTGAAACTTTTTTTTTGGTACATTTTGTATTTTCAATTATTTGTTATATGAAATCATTTTTTTTAATTTAACTTGAATGAGTTTTTTAATTTTATTGGTCCCGGCCTTGGGGGTCCGTGTAATATTAGTTCTTGCTCCCCCCTGACGGGATTTAAAAGTTCTATTTGAAAGTTAACAGTTTGCATTTTTAAAAAGATTAACCAGAAAGTATCGAATGATAGCTTTCCACCAATCTAACCTCTTCCCCGGAAAAACCCAAATTTCCACTTTCTGTTTCCGCTTCATATAAAAGGGAAAATTCGAAAACTCTCTTTGTTTGTTTCGTCAAAATTAAACGTTTTTTTGTTTTTGTGTTTTGTGGGTTTTTTAATAACTTCTATATGCCAAAATGTAACATAAAATGGTTAAAAATACAGGTACCTTTTTTTAAAAAAAAAATTTTTGGAACAATTACAGTAAAATAATTTATGTTTTTTATTTGGGTTTTAAATTTTTAAGCTGATTCTATAAGTAAAAAATCATTTGAAACCCCCTTATCTTACAATTTTTAAAAAAATTAAAGGGGAAATTTTTGAAATTTTTTAAACTTTTTTAAAAATTTTCAATTTTTAAAATTTTTAGTCATTTTTAAATTATTTATGTTTCAGGTTATTGCAAAAAAAGTTGTATGTTTTAAAAACTTTCCCCTTTTGATTTTTAATTATTTTTTTAGAAATATTTGGGAAAAAAGAAAAAAAATATAACTTTGCATTTTTTTGAAAAATAACTAGAGATCTCGACCTTCCCTACTAACATAAACAAAGTTTGGGGGGTATATAAAAACTGAAGGCCATCGAGCGAAAAAAATCTTAGGGGTTAGAAAACACTCATACCTTAAAACTGAAAGCTAAGAAAAACGCATTTAAAAGTTTGTAAGTAAAAAAACAAACACTTATAATGCCCAACCTTAAATGTTTAAATGTTATTTTCCAATGTATGTTTGCTTTAAAAACAGTTTTTTAATTAAATATGACTAAAAAATAATATTTTTTAAAAAATATATTTTTGCATAATAATGATAGCATTTGTTAAGACTTCGGTCTATTCATTTTTTCTTTTAACCTAATATTTTCATAAAAGTTTTGAAACTAAAAGCGTTTATGTACAAAAATAATAATGATACTAACTTAAGCAAAAAAATATAGTCGGGTTTTCTAAAAATTAAATTTTTTTCGGTTTAAATGGAGCAGTTTAGAAAGTTTTAGTTTTTTTTATGATTTTTAAAAGTACTAAAATTTGTATACAATATGTTTAGTGAAAGGTAGTTTGGTACATCAAGGAAATATTCAGTTATATTTGAAACTTTTGAATTAAATACTTGTATTCGAGTCTAATTGCAGAATAAACAGAGGTTTTTTTAGATACATCTTTTTTCAGTAGTATTCCCTCTTCGAAATATTGTTTCTCACAGCAACCGGAAACGCATTACCCAGGCATTTGGTTTCAGAAAAAAATTAATGATAAAGGTTTAAGTTATATAAACTTTTTTTAAAGAAAAAATTGGCCATGAAATTAATCTTAATTAATTATAGAAGTAAAAAAATAACTCAAAACATAATCAAGCAAAAAAGGATTTTAGTAATAAAAATTTGGGAATTAAAACCTTTAAAAACAAAAAGCTAAAAAAATATTTTAATTAATTAATTTAAGAGGGGAAAAAAGTAAAAAATAAAACCGAAACCAAAACCATAGCTCATAAAACTTGAAATATTTTAAAAAACTAATTTTTTTAACAGATCTGAAAGTTGGTGGGGTTTTTCTCAATGATATGGGCCACTAGAAAATCAAAAAATAAAAAATATTTTCGGTAAAATGAAAATTTTGGGTACTTTTGGGCCCTTTAAAAAAAAAAAATAATACATCCTTCATTCAACAGCTGAAAATAGATCACCACTACATGTACAAATAAAAAAATAAAATCACTCCTCGACCATGTTTCTACATATATATAGTAGGACCCCGATTTACCGATATCTTATTTAATGAGTTTGCTATTTCACTAATCTCCCCTTCCGATTCAAATGAAGTCAAAAAACCTTATTCAATGAATAATAAAACCCAAATGAACAAATTTTTTCAAAATCCCAAAAAATATTTTTTTTAAGTTTGATTAGAAAAAATTGATTTTTTTTTAAATGACAAATCATTTTATCGGGAAAAAGAAAAAGACCTTCCTCGTAAGCGGGAAAAGGGGTTTAACCCCTTATTAGACTTTACGGTGAGTCATCGGGTAGCCTATCGCGTTGGTTTTGAATAGGGCGAAATTCCTATCTTATCTCTGCCACTCCACAACCGATATTTTAAAAGTTTTCCCCTTTGTTCTCTTTCTAGAAAGAGTGAAGTTTATTATACGGGGGTTTCGGAAAATTTTGTTTTCTGTTTGTGAAGCATGCAAAATTGATCATGAAATTTTATCAAAACTCTTACATTTTCTAATGTTTGGAAACAGGAACACATACATCATGCGAAGAGGAAAATTTTAAGCAGTTTTTTTTTCTTTTGTATAAATCGAAAAAATCTTTCGATCAGGAATGAAAAAGTTTCAAAAAATTGCTGAGATTTCAAAATTTCCCAATTTAATTGGTGATAAACATTAAAGAAATTTTCAATTTCTGAATAAAAGTATCTAAATTCTAACGTGGATTTTTTGTTTTTCCTTTTTAAAATTTTCCAAAAGGGTAAATGCCGAAATTTTTTTTTTTTTTACCCATAAAAGGAAAAAACCCCAAATTAACAAAAAAAATGTTCGGTCTCCAGGAATTATTTTATCCGACTACGTTTGGAACCGTGTTTTAAAAAACGTATAAATGGATATTTTTATGATTTTTAAATGTCACTTGATTAGAATAATGTAAAAATTATTTTAAACATTTTGACAAAAATTATTTAAATACCAATTTCGGCAAAAATTAACTTAGAATGACCTTTTTTAAAAATTTCTCCTTTTGTAAAAAAATCTTCATTATAATAATATTTTGCCTGTAATAGCCCTTCCCGTACAGAGGTTTTTGAAAAATTCACATTATTTTCGAGTTAAACCAATCGAAAAAATTTTGGCTTTTTTTTTCCCTTTAAATTTCTCCCTTCTGTTGTCGTAAAACATGGATAAACCCATTTCGTTGTATATTTCAAAATTTCTTTTGTTGAGCCTCTTGACAGAGGTCTGAGCATACACAGGCAAAAATATTATTATAAATGGGAAATTTTTCAAAAAAAGGAGAATTTTTTGAAAAAATATTCTATGTTATTTTTTCAAAATAACTTAAATATTTTTATTGAATACTATTTTTAAAACAATTTTATATACTTTTTTTCTAATCTAAGTGACATAAAAATTCATAAATTTTATCCATTTTCGTTTTGAAAATAGGTTCCGAAATTTTTTGGATATTAATCGGGTTATATAATGAAAATAAATAAATAAAAATTCAAATTTAATTATATTAAAGACATCAAAAATTTTTTACGGGAAATAATTTTCGGTATTGCTTTTTAAGCGGGGTATTTAGTAATGCTATCACCTTTTTATAATTGTTAGATTCATGCATAAGTGAAGTAAAAAGGGTTTAAAATATTCCCAAAATTTTTTGGGGTTAATCCAATTAAATTCAAGTTTTTTTATAGCCCATATATTAGTATATATTAATGTCTTGCAGAATAAACTTTTAAAATTATATTGTAGAATGCATACTTTCTAAATATCTCTTTATTCTATTTGGGTTTTTTTTCCCTTTTTTAAATTTATTTTTATTTTAATTTCATATCTTCTATGGAGGGGGTTTTAGTGTTTAAAGTACTTTGCTATAAAACATGATGGCTATTGGTCATTTTTATAATTTTTGAACCAGTTCGGACAAGGAACATCTGATATGCAACCCTCCCTAACTTTACCACCCAAAGAGAGGGAATTCAAAAAGTTTTAACGACATAGGCCCTTTTTCATGGAGGGCTTCAGTTGCATCGGGGGGCGAAATTTCTCAACAACGATGGCCACGAATTTGGCCATACCACGACCCACAGCCCTATGTTATCGTGGAACTTTGTTTTAAATGAGTTGTATCGAAAAACCCATCTTCAGTTTTACTTTAAAAGCATTTCATGGATTAAGATCTGATTCAAAATCTAACTTGGGAAAAAAATTTAAAAAATTATACCAAATCATCAGAGTTAACGTATTTATTTGAAATACCGTAAAATCCGGTGTATAACGCGCACTTTTAACAAAAAAAAATAATCGAAGTTTAAGGGGGTTTCGTTATACGCCGGATATAAAAAAAGAGAGCTTTAAAAAAGAAAATATATATGAGCATAGAAAATATTTAAACCTTTTACATGCATTGGGAAAACTTTTATTTAAAAAATGGCATTCCCTTTTAATTTAAAAGGGGGTAATTATAAACAAGAATATAAAAAAAATTTAAATCAATTCCACTTTTGATCAACAAAGAAAAAATTTTTTTTAGCTACTTTTATTAAATAGTTACAAAATTTTTAAATATGTATATACATAGACAAACCAAATTAAGTGGTCATTAATTTTTTTTAATTATCTTTTATCTATTGTCATCCAAAATAATCGTGTATATCAAATTTCAGTTCAACTGAATGCTTTAAACTGAGAACAAAAAAACTTGTAAAAATTTTTGACCCAAGTCGCTAAAAGGGAAAACAATTTTTGCATCGAATTTTTAAATAATTAGTTTCGGTCAATTCTTTTAATTAATTATAATTTAAAATTTCGATTTTTACCCCAAAAAAATGTGATAGAAAATTTCAGCTCAAATGAACACTTTAAAATGTGAGAAAAACTTTCAAGTTTTGACACAAGTAGTCAAAAAAGGGCGCAAGTCGCCAAAAATAATCCAACGGTGCTCTATTTGTAATTTTGAATAATTAGTTTTAATCAAATTTAAATTTTTTTTTTTAAATTTTAATTAATAATCATTTTTAAAATTTGCTCTGGGTTTAAAATGTATTTTATTAATGCAAATTCCACCCAAAATAAATATATAGAGTGTGAGCTAATAGTAGAGGTTTAAAAAAAAAGGGGGTTTTCGTTATACGGCGAAAATACCAAAAAAATTTTAGGGAAAAGCTGCTTGAAAATATCGGTGCTCGTTATACGCCGGGTTTTCGGTCTTTTTGCTTCTATGTACGAACGGGGGGAAAAAAAAAAAAAAAAAGAAAAAACCAATAGCTGAATTGTAAAACGGTTTTTCTGCGGCCCTATCTCGACGGAAAAATCCGGGATACACTCAACCACGAAGGGCAAACAACGGCCCACGGGAGATGCCTTCCCCCTACAGATTCAACCCGGCATTCCAAAGATACGAAAATAATATTCCATTTTCACATGCATGAAAATTTCTTAACAAATTTGAGTATGAGAAAATGTTTTCATATGCAAAATAAATTTCTAAGAATTCCCAGAGAAACTGATTAAAAAACCCCTCCCCAAATGAAAAATGGAACTTTCCATAATATTTTTTACATCAAATTATACATTTATTTGCTTTTATGATTAATTCGAAAATAATATATTTTTACATATTATTTTTTGTTAAAAAAATTTTAAAATACCGAGTTATGGTAATTATATATATATATATATATATATATATATATATAAACAGGTTAATTTTTAAAGAATTTTTCAAAATATATTATTTTTAATTTATTTCATTTTATGATAATTTATAAAAGCCCAAAATTTTTCTTTTGTCTAGAGCATGGCCTAATAGAGTTCACCCACATATATTCTGGTATGATCCAGAATAAGCGTTGCAAAAAAATGTTTCATATTATTGAGTGAAACGTTTTCTTTTCATTATATATTTGTATAACTTAAACCATCTTTTAAAATACGGTATCCAAACTTTTATAATTTTTAGAGCTCCCTACATTGAAATTATTATTTGGGGAAATAAATCAGATTTATTATTAAAAAAATCAAAAAAAAATTTCATGTTTCAACTATTTGAAATATGATGGCGAAGATTATTTATTTTTTTTTCTAGAAACTATCCAAGAATTCTATTGAGATGATTCCAGTATAAAAACTTGAACTAAATTATCAAATTACTGAAGTAAGAAACTGAAACAAATGTTAATCTTCTTGAATTTAAACGAATGTCTTTGTATTGAATGAGATATGTGTTCACATAAACTTCCATTTTTCTTCGGAATTTTTCTTTAAATTTTGTTTGAAACGATCATGACTGAAAATATCTTATTCTATGAGAAAAACAATTTATTCATTAAAATAATTGATTATATAAAATTAATCCATTTAATTGGGAAATTTTCCCTATTACTCGTATTTATTGATCACAACGAAATAAATCACAAAACTAAAACTTTAGCTAATTGTGTATTAAAGGAAAATTTTTGCCTTTCCTGGGTTTTGATTTAAACCCAGGAAAAATTTTTATGAATTAATTTTAGAATGCGAAATTTTAAAAGTAAAAAAGCCGATAAAGGTGAAAAAATATTGATGGCTTTTAAAAACGTTGCTTGTCGAGATCTTTTAAATTCTCAATTCAGCCATATAGGGCATCTTTAAGTGTGAATATGTTTAAAAAAAAAACAAAAAAAAAAAAGAAAACATCTTAGAACAAACAAGACAATCTAGAAAATAGCATGGAAAAACTCTTTAAATGTGTTATTTATTTTTTCAAAAGAATTAAACCCCAAAAAACTGCTTGGGTAAATATCCATCAATATCAATTTTTTCGCCAGTGATAGTAAATATATTAAACAATATTTTTAAAATGTATACTAATTTAAATGAAATTATCCATATGTCGATTATATAAATCGATGCGACCTTTCAAAAACTATACAATGATAACACATTTATCACCCCCTATCGTATTAACGATCTAGAAAACTTTTAAAAGCTTATATTATTACAAATATTTCAAACACCCCAAGGTACACCCTAAAAACCCCTTTTCCAAGTGAGCAGCCCTCCCAGAAAACCAGATTCCACCCCCCTTTTGAGCTTAATCCTATGAGGTTTTGTCCCGGCTTAGCGCGGGAATCGTCTGTAGGTGAGAAGGGTGTATCGTAATCGAATGTAATGTCGGATGACGTCACCAAAGGGGGGCGATGATTAAACAAGGCCGCTTCCCTCACAATGGGAAGTTGTTAAATCCCCATAATGGAGTTGTAGGGGGTTTTGGGGAATGGTTTAGGATTTGCTGAATCGAGGAGGGACTTAAGGACCTTTATATGGGAGAGAGGGGGGAAGAGGGTGAATGTATAACGGAGTACACTTTATCCGTTAGGGGAAGGATGCTCTTGGAAAACTGAAACAACATTTTTTTTGTGTAATGTACAAAATATGAGATGTTAGCTCGTATGGTAAAAATACAAAATAAAAAAATTAAGGGATCCGATACGTTCGGGAAACCCTGATTTTAAAAAGGGCATAAATGGATAATTTTCATGATATTTGTGTCCAATTA